>JABFEX010000278.1:0-32342 GCA_013623515.1 Fusarium illudens
CGGTTATGGGGTACTGGCGGTTGTGGGGTACACCACGTTACTTAGTAGACTACTTTGAATAGATAGCTATCTATCCTAGGAAGATCCTCATCAATGTCTGTCTACCTTACTACCTAATAGCAATCTAGAAGTAAGAGAAATATATCCAAGGTAAGATACCTAAAGTCTAAGTTATATATTTATTTAATTTTATAAATGCCAATACAATCACTTTTGTCGGGCAGGACCACCATCGTTTACCGGAGGATGAGTTGTGGAGGCCGCGTTTGTTGCATTGATATGTAGGAAGAAGTTCCTCTTATTATCAAATAGAAGCAGTTATCATTCATACATGCACTTCAAGATTACCAAATCACACAACTCTACATCTTAGAGCTTCTTAAACGGCGTGTCCCTGCGATAGTGCCAGTTGCACGAATCGCTGTATACCTGCTCGTAGCCGAAAACTCCCTCGACCAGGTTCAAGATCATGGTAGCCGAGATGGTAAAGATGTTTCCATACCGGTTCTCGCAGAACAAAGAGAGCCTGTCGTAGGGCACTCCGAATCCAGAAGTACCATGGTTGAGTTCGATCTCGACAGCAGGGGGCTACTCCTTGTTAGGGGGCACTTCACTTTGAAATAAATTCACTCACCTTGGTCGTCAGGTTCGGGTTGATTCTGCACCACCTCTTGAGGTACTCGGATAGAACCTCCAGAGTCTGGCTGTGACTACACTCAATGTCGATCTTGTTCTTGCCAGCCGCATAGACAAAGAGATAATAAGGAGTCTTTTGGAGGAGAGTTCCAGGCTTGGGCATGGTGTTAGGATCCGGTAAATAATCCACAGTCGACGACTGGCTCTTTGCCTGCGACTTCCTCGCAGGCTGCTCTGCCGTCTCCTCGACGCCGACGTCAGCCCACTCATCTCCGGTCGTGGAGTGGATGGGCAGCGCCTTGGCGGGCTTCTTGGCCTCGAAGCAGTCGAGGAGCTGCTCCTTGAAGATGCCGGCGAATTGGGCTGGCTGGTAGACCTGGGTATTGGGAAGAGAGAGCACAAAGCCTAGTCGCCCATCGGACCATTGCGTCGAGGCATGCTCACTCTCGGAAACCTAGGTTACCTCATTAGCTGTGTTGCTGTCGAAACTCTCACCACGAGCTACTTGAAATTCATTCCCAAGTCCCTCATTGTCCTTACCTCAACAATCAGGTTCAGCCTAGAGCAAAGCTCGTTAATCTTGGTCAACAGCTTATCAGCCCACTCCTCTTGACTCTCATCATCGAGCAACCCGTTCAGGACCTGGAACCAGGTTTGCAGAAAGGAAGCCACCGACGCGATGAGCTGGTTCTTGTCCTCCCAGACATTATCCAGCTCAGAGACGAGAATCGGCCATTCGGGCTCACAGTGAACCTCGAGGCCAAGCACCTCCTTGAGGCTCTTGATGGCCTTTTGCGCGGGGCTATCGGGATTTGTCCAGTTGTCTCGGACAGAGACCTTGGCTTTCAACGGTCTGAATAGATTAGCAGATGGACAAACCTCCAAGGAGGGAGGACAGGCAACTCACAGAGACATGTTCAAAGATATCGTAATTCACTTCCAGCTCCTGAACCGTGATAGTCAAGAACGACGACAACGACCCTCCCCCCAACAAAACCACCTCACCGCGTTCATTATCAATCACGCCGCCTACCTAATCTACCTAGACCCCTGAAAAGGTCCCGGCTCGCCATAGCGTGCCCCGCGTGCGGGCTTTCACGCCGCTTCAAAAGTCTGGCTTCTGTATTCGGCGCTAACTTTTCAGCTGGGCGTTCAGTGGCGCTCTTGGAACAGGCACAAGGCAGATTTGCCTGCACACGCTGTCCTCTCAGTGCAGGTGAGTCCGCAAGCGGCTCTTTGGCTCGGCAGGCATCCTTGAAATTACACCTCTTCTACGGAGTAACTACTGGTTACTATATACTACTATGTACCTATGCATGCAGAAGCTACCTACCTCGGCTGTCAGCCAAGCCCCAATGTTTGCCCGCACGTGGAGTTTTGGCGATGGCGTCTGTCTCTTGTCACACCGAATGCGGGACAACGAGAGGCGTTTGTCCGGCGTTTACGAATTTCACGTCTAGCATTCTAGACCCGGGTCATCAGTTGCCGGATTGACCCCGTCCTCTTGGCTAGGCAGGTGTTGCCTAGGCAGCTAGCTGTTGAAGCTCCTCGAGCTCAGGGGTTCAAGTCAAGCTATAATTTGAACCCATAAAAGCCTCTTTCTCGCAGCTCGTCACCGACTTTCCCAGAATCGCATCATCATTTCAAAGGCATCTCATTCCTCCAGATCTCTTCACTAGTTCAATCAAGATACCCTACATACAACATGGCTCGTCTTCCCCCCGCCGAGAAGCTCCCTCTTGCTGTCCGCAAGAACAGTGCGTCCCCTTGACTACATCTTGATAAAGTGGCCCGCTAACGCCCTTCCAGTCCGGGATGGCTGGGAGAACAAGAAGGAGGAATGGGAGAAGAAGCTGTCAGACCTCCTTGGAGAGTCATGGACCATCGACATTGATCCCAAGGCCCTGTACCCTTATGCCGAGCAGAACTCATGGGCGTCTACTTCTCTTGGTGACACCATTGCTGGGTAAGACCTCTTCGCAATTCTTTATGTACCCACCCTCACAAGAGTCAACCCCCTGCTAACATGCCCATCTTAGCTACGTCGAAGGTGTCGAGTATCAAATGCGATACTTTATCGACTCCAACGGAGGAGACGGCGCCAAGACCGAGATCAACAGCATCTGCTCCGCCCACGTCCTCACCATGGACTTTGACGAGGAAAAGACCGTCTCCTACTGCGGCGTCAAGGTGACCCCCGAGGGCCAGCTCGTCATCCTCTTCACCGAGGGCAACCTCGGCACAAACACCAGCTACGCCGCCGAGAGCGGCAAGCTCGTCAAGGCCCTCAACGAGGGTCCCGCCGGCGATCGCCCCATGAGCTACGTCGCCCGCGCCTCCATCAGGAACGACTACGAGGGCGAGGTGCCCAAGGTCCAGGAGAAGATCAACAAGATCTTTGGCAAGGACGTTGCCATCGTGCCCAACTTTGAGGATAACTTTAACAAGCTCAAAGCTGACGCCAAGGCCGAGTCTGGCTGGGAGGCCAACTTTGGCCGAACACACCTCTCGTACCTACAGGGACTGGTCTCTGATCTCGAGTACCAGAAGTTTGGCGAGGATGAGATGCTTCAGGAGGGTCTCGTCGAGGCTGTGGAGGGTAGCGCCGTTCACGTCCGCGTCGTGAGTGAGCTGAAGAGGTCTTATAACGAGACTGTCATTGAGGACGGCATTCTCTATCTTCAGGTATGTTACAGTGTCGTGTGCTCACTGTTAGATGTTGCCATCTCACTGAGCGTTATATATCGTATCCTCAACGTGCAAAAGCTAACGTTGCCTTCAGACTACCCCCAAGGACTTTGGCGTCAACGCTCACCAGATCGCCAACGAGCTGATCAACCTCCTGTAAGATGTCATGATGGATCACAAGTAACTAAGCGAGCGCCATTGAGATTTAAGAAGCTACAGAATATAATATCGTTCTGATACTCACACCGTGTCATGTCTCTCTTGCTTAAAATTGCCCGTGATAATATGTGGTGGCTGTGAGTCTAAAGATAGTATTGAATTTCATGACATGAGGTGTGAGGCAACAAGGACTCAGAAGCAACAACACCACAAGTCAGTGTGAATAGATCCCGATGAGAGAAAGCGGTGTTTAAGCTATTTCTTCACTGTGGCGCCTGCTGCTGTCATCTAATTGCTGTTTGAATCTTGAGTTTACCGGGTATGAAGTAAGCTAAACTTGGTGGCCACTCGGACAGTGAAGGATGCGACGAATAAGACTGTTCATCCACGATAGAAGAAGAGACGACATCTTCAAGCCAAGCCAAGAATCTCTCAAGGCGGAGTCGAGGTCTCACGAGAATCTGAGACGTGTCCTCAAGAACCCGTCAGCCTGCAGACAACACAACGCCCAGCTTCACGCTCTCCCCACACATCTCCAAGAACCCAGTTTCACCCAATAGAGGTCCCAATGGCTTGGCTCAGTCCTCACTCTTCAAGCCTGAGCTGCATACCGTACCAAAAAAGACATGCCCATGAGTAAACCCATCTGGACATCAAAAAGACAGGACCGAGCGTGGATCGAACACGCGGCCTAGAGATCTGCAATCTCTCGCTCTACCGCTGAGCTATCGATCCTTGAATGATTGTTGTTGATGTCGACGTGTCCTCTTGAGTCGGTTTATGGGGTCTGGACTTGAGACGTGGCGTTGAAGTGCAAAAAAAGAAGCGAGACATGGGGCGACGTCGCCAAGTCAGGCAAAAGTATAACAAGGACCGAGCGTGGATCGAACACGCGACCTAGAGATCTGCAATCTCTCGCTCTACCGCTGAGCTATCGATCCGGTTATGGAAGAGTAGTCTCGTATGTCGGCTTAAGAGGTGCTGGCTGATAGGTGGAGAATCAGCAAGTTTCGAGAGACATCTCCAGGGTAAACTCTAGCTCTCCAGTGTCAGTCGACGAAAAGAAACGGAGACTTCCATGTCCCCTAGGTACAAGGCTGTGTATGTGTAGGTGTAAAAGAGGAAGAATGACGTTCACGGGGGGAGATGTTACATACTATCGTTGAGCACGCCATTCTGTGATGGCATTGTTCATCTACCTACCTACATATGTTACTACGCAGAAAACAAACAACCCTTAAGCCTCCACTTTCATGTATCGCTGGTAATTGGGTATATCCGAATCCAAACTCCAAAAGAAAACATGCCCCTACGGCACTTCTCATCCAATAGCACGATCCACGTCGACACCGTACCGCTGCTTCTCTGCGACATGCGAACCGGCAGTGTCCCACCACTTAAGTGTATAGACACTCTTCTCAAACACCCCCGACTGAACCAGCTCCCTGTCATTACGCCATTCTGACCCGGGAGGAACGAATCCTTGAGTAGCCATTTCGCCACCGGCAAGTAGCGTCGCCGTCCCAGCGATTGAGCACGGGTTATGCGGCAGCACGCCCCGGACCTCCATGAGCTGCGTCGTCACGATGGCGCAGAAGACCATAGTGGCGAGCATGGCTTGGAGGGCAATCTTTGTGGGCTTGTTCTGCTTGAGCCGCCGGTGCCCTGATGTTGTCAAGGTCCCGTTGTATGATGGTAGACGAGCGCCGTCGGTGGAGTTGCTGCGCATGTTCAGGGACATGGCCTGAGCCATGTAGACTTCGTACAGGCGGCCGGCCCCTTCAGCCATGTTGTCCTTGCCCTTCTCCCCAAGAAATTCCTCGATAGGGCGTCCGGCCTTGCCATGTACCAGCGCCGAGATGAACTGGTCGATATTGGCGTAGGCTGGGCTCGTGTTGTTCGGGCCTGGAGTGGTTCGGTTGTAGGTAGAGTCGCTCAGGCCCTCTAGCCAAGCATTAATGGCATATTCGTACCTATAGCTTCCCGTGCCGTTCCTCACCAGGGACGCCGTAGACTCGTCGACCTTGGGCTTGCCTGAGCTGGTGAACTGAAAGTCAGGCAGGCTCCAGGTAAGATTAGTTTCCACTTGCTCCACGTTCTGGTAGCACATGATGGTACCGAGATCATACTCAATGTCCCATTTGGTGGAACCCCTTCCGGTCTGCTTGAGGCTCTTGACTTGAACAGTCCCGAGAGTGAGTGTGAAGGTTGGACAGCCATTGTTGCCAGTTGTCAGCCCGCTAGCACCGTAGCCATCGCCGGTGGTAGGGTTGGTGTTGATAGCCCCATTGCCCGAGATGGACTGGCTGTCCCATTGCATGACAGAGGCCTGGCCTACATAGACCGGGGCCGAGCCATAGGGCATGAGGAAGGACTGCATCCACCAACCCTCAGTGGTATTTTCGTTGGGAGGAGTCTCGCACCATTTTGCGTAGTCCAAGGTGGTGTTGATTCCAATCTGCATGTAGCCCTTCATGGTCTGGGCGAACCCATTCTGTCCCGGTATTGTCTGGACGTAGTCTGTCTTTGCGTTGGCATCCATCATCTCTACACGACGTTTCTCAACAACAGGCGTGCAGTTCAGCTTTGGCCGAAACGCCGGGACATTGATGGTCAAGGGCGCTTCGGTGCTGGTATTCTCAATGCTCACATGAGGTGGCTTGAAATGATTGTAGACGAGTCCTTCATGTGTCCATTGCGGATAGTCCAAGTCGAGGTACTCGATCAGACTGTCAATAGCAGCGGCTTGGTTGTCGCTGAGTGACAGATCCACATTGTCAAAGTTGAATGTGTCGAGTTGCTGGATCGCCAGATTCTGGACTTGTGGCACATGGGTGGCGCTGTAGAGGCCAGAGATGACAATCGTCAGAAAGCTGCCGATAAAATTGGCAAGCAAGGCCACAAGAACCGCAAAGTGTCGGGTCTTGAAAGAGATAAAGGCCGCATGGGGCAAGAGTTTCCCAACCATGTTCAGGCTGATGGATCTCTCCGCGGGAGCCCTGCCCTTCTTGAGGGCGTGGAATGGAGCAAAGACGGCTACCATGAACTCGACGGCAGAATACATGCTGGCCACTCCGAGTACTACCGCGGCCGGGATGTATGTTGCAAGGACGATAGAGTCTGCGGGACCAATGTTGACGAAGCCAGTGTTGGAGTCTGAAATACGTTGAACAATCTCCAGAGCTGCAATGAGAAGCAGCGGCAACACAATGGTCACGCCGAGGAACCAACGTGTACCTGCCATAGGCCACCACCACTGCACGGCGTGCGTTTCTGCGCTTGCTTGATACGAGATTTGCTCTTTGCTCTGAGCGACGGGTTCGACCAC
Organism: Fusarium illudens; assembly: GCA_013623515.1. NCBI lineage: Eukaryota > Fungi > Ascomycota > Sordariomycetes > Hypocreales > Nectriaceae > Fusarium > Fusarium illudens. The sequence goes on from JABFEX010000278.1 coordinate 6,812, forward strand.
GAAAGCTGGTTCCGGTCCAGGGGCAACCACACTTCGGAAGCTGAGGCCCTGCAGTCGCGAGCGGATCTGGCTGTGACGTAGAGACCCCATGTTCATCAGAGTCTGACGCAATGAATGGCTCGCAGCAAGAACAGCAGCCGTCGTGGCAGCGGAGCCAGGCTCGTGAGGGACTACATTGCAAGGTCGGAGGAAGATTGTGCCAAAAGCTATCAGCGCAAGAAGCGCTAGGAAGCCACACATGAAACCGGTTGAGAGTGCTTTGACATGGAGACGGTTCTCGACATACGAGATATTTCCGGCCACGTTTCTTTCCATCGGCTGAAGAGCCAGTTGCCGCATCAGCTGGGCAGCAATGCCGTTGAACACGCTTGTGCCCGTCTCAATCAGCAAGTCAGGGTCAAGGAACGCGCCAACTGAAGTGTTGCCATTCTTCATGCTCATGAGTTGGAAGAAGGTCGGCACTACTTGTGATAGAGCGTAGTCCTCGCCGCCAGGTCCAAGGTCAAGACCCTTAGAGGCGGTTTCGACACCCCTGGCGACGGCTCCGGCAGGCAGCCCAGACACCAGCTTTCGGCCAGAATTCGACACAGACGATAGAACTGCCCGAGCAGAGTTATTGACGAGGCTTGCGGCCTGCACGTCGAAGAACTGGAGGTTGTATGACGGTTTGCAGAGAGCAACCTTGACTTCTTGGGCGTAGAAATAGTCCGCGTTGGCTTTTGTTACATTGTGTGGCGATACCCTCAAGTCGGCCACAGACATGACGACTCGCTGGTCTGCATAGACGTCTTGGATCCTGTTGCGCTCCTCGGTGTCATTCGCTTCGAGATACTGGGTGGCAAAGTTCCAATCGACATTGCAAGGGTACACGCCAAAAAGCCCCTGGTAGTTCTGCGTCGTATTCTTCCGGTGATAGTAGTTGTGATCAGGGCCAACGCCAATCGTTACGCCATTGATCTTGCAGCTGGGAGTCGAGATATCGGCCACGATGAATGATCCCAGGATACTCTTCCAGGGCATTCTGGCCGCGGTTCCATTGGTGATGGGCAGGATCTCGCAATCAAGACCTACCCGGATGCCCTCGGTTGTGAGAGTGTAATTGAGATCGTCGGATACGCCGTTTGGGAGCTGGAGCTCGGGTAGGATAAGATTCTCGGAAGTCCCGGCAGGGTACTGAAGACCCTGGAAGTGAATGCCGTAGTACAGTTGGGCGGCAGCCGGTCCGACCTTGAAAGCAAGGTCGACATCCTTTGGGTCTTTGACCCGAAACTCACTCTTGACACCAAAGTCTTGACTGGTCTTGGTCACCTCGGTTGACTCGAGGATCAGCAAACCGGTGGAGAAGACGGTCTGGGGTGTGTTAGAGACGGTCTCGGCGGGCTGGGGCAGAACATACCGTGCCGAGTATCAGCAAGTGACCTGTAATGGACAGGGCAACAGCCCAGTGACGGTTCTTGATGGCTTTCCAAAGCGCATTGGGTACAATGGGCGAGACATAGTCGAGCAGCAAGGACTTGTCAGCAGGAGATGGGCCTTGTCGCAGCTCTTTCCAAGGAACCAGCATCTTGTTATGATGATCGACCTGCCTCCATAATGCTCCGACAACGACAAGCACTGTGCCGAGTTAGACATGAAAGCATGTGAAAGTATCCCCGAGGGAACTCACAGGCAGTTGGGCCATATTTCCAGCCATAGTGATTCGTCTCTTTCTGCGCGCTGATGCCATTGTTTTCCTCCGAGAAGTGAAACATGAGACCTGTAGCCAGCATCATACACACAAATACAAGAGCAAAGATGAACAGGACCGTCTTGGACAGCCACATGGGCGTCCACATGTGCTGTCGGAGACCATCTTGGCGTCCGGGCGGTGGAGACTGATCTGTGTACTGTACTGTGGTGTTGTACTTGGGATCTGTGATAGGCTGTACCGGAGACGGCTCCTGCGAAGGCACACAACGTTCGTATTCCTCACTGGGACGGAGGGGAGACACAGGCCGCGGGGGTTCCGACTCGGAATTCCTGGACCGAGCCAGGAGATCGTATTGTTGTTGGCCTTGATGCCCCGATGTTGGGTATGTCGTCCAGGTGGGTCCGTCTAGATAGCCATCCATGGGATGCTGCATGTAGCCCAGGTCATCCTCGTCTTGCTGCGCAGCTGGAGGGAGATTGTTATGTTAGCTGGCAGATTGGATTGTCCCATTCCTCACATGAAACGCACCTGGTTGGTACTGCCTTGAATGCATGGTGCCAGCCATGGCCGGCGCCGCGGCGGCTGAGGCGACAGGTTTTCTCGGGATGCCTGACATTTCATGCATCCACGACGACGGCAATCAATCACGTAGGCTAGACGTATGGGAGACTCGAGACGAGTAGAGTAGCCAGCCCATCTTTATGAGGGACACGCGAATCGAAGCGCTGACACCCTAGCATGCTTGGGAGGTTTGGGGGCCAGTCACGGTTGTGCGCAGGGTGGCGCTGAGGGGGGGCTGGTGCGGGAAGAACCTGTCTCCGCGAGGAGGATCGAGCAACGGACCAATCAGACGAGGTCCTGAGTCTAGGACGAAGCACTCAGCGCTTGAATTATACGATCCATGGCATGTTCAATTGGCGGTTATTCATAGATGAAGCAGGCGAAGCATTGGCGCTGCAGGTGGTGTCACTCACACCATGCTTTTGCTCACATCATAGTGAGCGAGTATTCTCGGTTGCCTGGAAGTTTAGATATATCGCTAGTTATCAACTACGTGCGTCATGGCATAGAAATCTATCTCGAGAGGGACGATCAAAGACCCGAATGAGTCTTCGAGTCCGCTCGTTAAAAACTCGAGATCCATACAAATTGGTTCAAACAAGCCACCCATGCCAGTCTGCCAATAAGACTCATTTTACTGCTGTTTCAGCCTTGCACTAGTACCAACGCTAGGACATCTTTGTCGCCACTAATTGGGGCCAGGACTTGCCATGCGACTGATCGTCCAGGAAGAACAAAAGCCCGCCAACATCAATTCGCTGCCTGAGATGCGGTGAAGGGAGACTCTCAGATGATGTGTTTGGGCAAATGATACCGTCGATCGTGATCCACGGCAGTGTCAGCGCCATGCCGGAGACGAGGCTAGGCAGAGCTGATCGCTAGGTCTGATCATCGCTCGTGCGGGCAGAATTCCGTGCAGAGTCTGGTGAACGATTTTCAGGAGGTTTTATGATTCGTGAGACGATTGAGGCATCAAACAAAACAAGTACAACACCGACGGGTTTTGCATTAACTAAGGCGTTGGTGTTGGCACTGGAGGATCTAGAAACACTGATATTTATGCGAAGCTGTCGTTGGTCGTAGTCATGTTTTGTTGGCTGTATCAGCCTCAATCCTTCAACGTCTGCGCCCGCCCTCGGCAGCTTCCCGCGCCACTTTTTCCCCCTCCTCCTCTGACTTCTCCGGTCCAGGACAAGATGGGTAATCTTTCTGTGGAGTGACAAGTGACAAGGGCCAGGGGTCTCTTGGGACGAAAGGGTTCCCGGCCAATGGGGCAGGCATCACAACCTCAAAGTGCCGCCCTCCAGCACAGGCACATCATCCAGTTTCGTTTCCCCCCGTCCCGCGATGGAGATGGGACTCTCAAATCTATTGGATCTCGGATCCGAGAGAGGAGGGGGGGGAGGTACAGCACTTTTGACCTTTTGGTCCGCTCTGACGTTGCCCTTCTCCGCTTCAAATCTCGTGTGGCTTTGAGAAATGAACCCGAAACAAACGGTCTGAAACCCAGTCTGACGTGTGAAAACCCCGTCTCGAGTTCACCACGCGACCGACCACCGAGAGCCTCGCCGGCAGTGGGAGACGGGACGACGGACAGACAGACAGCAGAGGAACAAGATCTGTCACCGTAGGACAAGGCTATGCCATGCCGTGCTCTGCAAGGCCGGCTGACCCGAGCTTTATCGGATCATGCTCGTTTCAAGAACAAACACACTATGTATCCTTCCTGCGCGGCCAACACCCAACACCACCACCAACTCTGAAGCAGCAGCAGGCAAGCAAGCAAGCAGCATCCGAGATGTGTAATTGGTGTGACGTCAGAGCCAGACAGACAGACAGCAAGCAATCCCTGAACCCCTGATGATCACCGAGACGGGCCACGGGGACTTTGCGGAGCGACTTTTGTGAGGCTTGGGCGTCCCAGTCGTCCCCTCGTCTGCCCAACGAGAGACGCCCCCCTCGGCGCTCCCACTCCCGAGCGGCCACGACGACACGCACGTCGATTGTGATGCGCCGCCTTCGTGGCTCGTCAATGGACGAGTTTCATCTCAAAGACCCTCTAGTGATGTGCATATGATGTCCTATTTTGAACTGCTCGCTTCATGCAGTTCCCTTTCTCGACGATGGTCTATCCCTGATCGTCTTTTTTTTTCTTTCTTACGGCGGATGCTGCTGATCCCATTATTGTTCCTCTTATTTCACCCACATTGACCCCCAGCTGGCTGTGCTCATTGACAAAAGACCTGTGCAATTCCCCTTCATTTAATACATTCCTCTGCCCATCCCAGCTTTTCCTGCTGTAGAGGAACAAACATCTTCAGCACTCGTTTCATCTGTGCGACACATCTTGGCGTGGAAAGCTGTGCTCCCTGCCCTTGATACTTACTTTGAGCCATCAAGCCCATTCGCTTTTTTCCCTCCAGTCTTTTTTCGTCTCTGCATTCTTTTCCATCTTTCCCATCGATTCGATCGTTTTCGCTGGAGATCCTGCTCTTTTTCTTCGTATTAATTGGTGTACATCTGCATCATCGCGACCGAGAATACACATCACACCGCATCGTCACTTGGCCACGATAGCCTCAGTTTCCCTCGTCTACTACCAAACGAACAAAACAAAACACTCTCTGAAAGCTTAATATTCCCTTCCAACAAGTCGTTTTCGTATCTAGAGTTTCCCGAAAGCCACCGACGCGGATCCTAGACGCATCCGTCTCACATCACCACCCACAGACAGCCACACAAGTCAAAACTCCGAATATCCCAATTAAAACGATCCCCCTCCCCCAGGACGTTTCACTCGCCCCCTCGACGCATAAACGTTTATATTTCCCTCGGGGTTCGTCCTGACGTTCGACTACGCAATCCTTGGCGTGTTCGTCCCGTGAGCCTGGTAGTCTTTGCAACCTAGTGCGTTTCAACACAGTTGCCAGTTTATTGATCGAAAGATACGACGCCTGGCAACCTGAATCGAGACACGCCTGTTATTGAGTTCATATATCCGAACTTACCGTGCCTGGATAATCGACAGCTTTGGTACTGGCGACATTTTCGACGACTTCATCCACTTCACTTCACTTCACTTCACAACTTCACAATGGCTGGACAATCCACACGACGATGGCTTCAGCTGTCCTTCATTTTCATGGCTGGTTCCGCAGCTGCAAAGTCGCTCGTCCTGTCCGACTTTGAATCTATCTCTTCCCCCAATGCCCCTGCCAACTGCGTGCAGGCCTACGACACCCCTCTCGGCCAATGCACCCCTGGCGACTTCACCGGTGGAAAGGCCTGCTCTGCTGCATGCAAGGACTCAGTCAAGCAGACAGAAGTCGTTATTCAACAACTTTGCGGTGGTGTCACATCCGACGAGGAGTCCCTCCTGTATCGCGGTCAGAGGGGTGAACTTGTTGCTGTCCTCTGCCGAGATATGGATGAACCCCAGGCTCAAACTCCCGAGCCAGTTCCCGCACCAGCACCCCCAACCACAACCTCAACCTCAACCTCAACCTCAGTGGCTTCGTCAACGCTGGCTACTCGACCCAAGGAGAACATCTTGATCGAGACTCACGCAAGCACTGCCGAGGAGACGACAAGGGAGCGTCTGACCGGCCCTCTGGCTTCAGTGGGCGAGGACCTCGCGACAAAGAGCACCGTGCTCGCCGTCGACACCGAAGAGCCCACGATATCTCTTCCACCTGCTCCCACTGCCATCAGGACCTCGGCGGCGATTCCCACCACGACGGAGACCACCAGCGAAGCGCCAAGCGCTACTCCAACGGCTGCTGGTTCAGTCCATGTCCCTAGCATGGGATACATGTGTGTGTCGTTTGCCATGTCGACTCTCTTTTACATGATGGGGTTCAACTAAAGATGATTGGAATAAGCGGCGGGATAGATACCTGGGAGGAATGAAGCAGTATTTTCTTGGTTTTGGTCAATTATGGGAGGCAATCTACTTAGACTGTTGTACAAATAAGGATAGAGTCCATCAGCAATGAGAAAGCTCGCGACATAGCCGAAGCTTTCATGCGATGCAAAAAAAAATCCAGGAACTTAAAGCTCCATTTCATTACACGATAGTTCTCATTTCACTCATTTATGTGAAAACAACCGCATATTAGTATCACGCACTCGGAGTCTCGAATATATGGGATCAGTTGATGTTGGTCGTGTTACTCGCATTGAAGCGTCATGCCCACCACAGTTCGAAACGTTGTTATGGATTATGACCTTGCCATTCAACAGCTGAAATATGAAGCCATCGCCAAATCGCCTTTTAAATGAATTTTGCACCACCCGGTGCATTTTCCTTCTTGGCAGCTTGATGCGAAGCCTTGGCCCTTGGCGCCGAGTGTCTGGCGAACGCTGGGTGCAGTTCTCGGCGTCTTGGCTGCACCAAAGACGGGGATCTGTCAGATGTCCAAGAGATCTCCAAGACCTGTCAATGCGACGTCAATTTAGATCGATTTATAAAATCTAGACTTGCCATGAGTAGTGAAATCTGGCCCTGTCGGGTATCTGAGCGAATAGTTGATTTGTGTAGCATTGTCTCCATTCCATGGAGGTTCGTGAGAAGTCTTGGCAGGCTGTCGATGGCCTCTTTGGCTGACTAGGTTCAAGCGCAAAACCCCAAGAACCAAGGTCATGGTCACGTACCGTAGGTAGTCTCAACTCTAAACAGCAGGAGAGCGCTATCCCACGATCTGGACCAATCTGGCTGGCAACATGGCTTCCATTATCGCACCAATGAAGCTGGGGTTGGGACCAGACAGTTCGTGAGCTTAAGCGCTAACTCGACGGCCTATGGACATGCTGCAATCAGCGTAGCGAGGAGGTTTCAACGCGGAATAACCGTGCAGGATCGATCTAGCAACTGAGCAAGGGCTAAAACATGGGCTAGAATTCTAACCGTTGGGGCGAAAAAAAAAATAACCTTGAATTGCAAGACCCTGAAAGCCATGTGCGAAAAGGCGCCATTCAACGGGGGCACACAAGGTTTCATGTGCGGCAAGAGGGGAGCACAGGACGCTGAGATCAGATCGGTTCAACGGCCGCCGTGACCGACAGGACCGCATGCCTATGGGGGAGGGACTCGCAGATGCAGCTTGACGTGAGTGTGCATTGCTAAAGATGCTAAAGACCATGTTGGTGTTGATGATCCTGCGGGTCCCTCTGTCAATCGATGCGGAGAGGGATCATCTTGTGCTCTTTTGAGGACATCTCGGGGAGGAGGATGACCGCGGAGGGTTATTGCAACCGAGGCAAGCGAAGAGGAGGCTTCATCGAGGTCACGGATATTGCCAAGCAACACAGACATTGGTCAGATCCTGACGGTCATCGCCCGCAATACTTGTTTCCTCAGTGGGATGACTATCCCCTCGTATCGGCCTCTCATGTGAGAGACTGGCCCGTTTCCTTGACGGAACTGCCGGGGTCGATGGCGCTGCTTTAATGGTTGGAGGCATTGAACGGGTAGCAGCATGGCCCCTTGGTGTTTTCCTTCCCGTCTGCTTGCTTTTGGCTGGGTGATTGGACATGAAAAACAGCAAACCCCCTATCAGGCCTCGTTGGGCGTCTAGTGCCGTTTGCTGAAATTTGATGAGAGCGTGTTGTCATGTAACCGAATGGCAATGAGGATTCTGAGGCGCTGACCAGGTGTGAATGAGACTGACTCAACAAGACGAGCTTTGGTAGAACGCTTGGGCTCTAACAAGGGAGACGCATGCAGAGGATGACGAATAAGACATGGGCTCGCACTCAGATCAGAGTTGATCGAGACAGATGGATCCAGGCCCGTTCCCGTAAGACCATGTGGTTGAGTCTAGATCTGAGGGTGCCAGATCTTGGTTGGTAAGAATCTCTGCTAGGAAAGATGACCACAGCTCGATTACATCTTTTGCTGCCTCCAAGAGCTTCTGATGACCTCTCTGATCTGATACACCTCTTGATCTTCTGCCGTCTCGCCCGGCTTGGTGGCCGTAGGACGCGACGGCATCTCTGGTTAAAAGCAGCGGCGCATCCGTGGGCCCCGCGATGCCCCCACTTGGCATCATCTTGGCGGCAGTCGATGGCCGGGGTCCCTTGCTGCGAGATTCCTTGTCTTGCGGTCGAGGATGCGTGGGAGATGGGCTGTGTGGGCGAAAAATTGGTTCAAGATGCCATGGCACGAGCCTCGAGGTGCGCTAAGGGACGCCCCCTCCGGCGAGACCAAATCTCGCGTCCATGAGGTTAAATCAACCTTATGCCGCCCGGTCTCTCCGTCTTTCTGTTTGTCTTCTCTTTCGTCATTTCACTCGAGTTATCTATTCCCTCTTGTGGCTCGCTGGTTGAAGAGCCTAGAAGCTTTTAACCTCCCTTGTCGCCTCAACCTCAATCCTTCCCTGTGCCAAGACCGTTGTGGCGTCCCGTGGCGTACTATCCCGGTTTTACAGGCGCTCCTGCCCTGTGACGACACTGAGCGAGGCCTGTGCCATTTTTGCGCCCGCCTGCTTGGGTTCCCATCAACTTCCCGTCAACCCCAGGAATTCTCTGTAAAGATTTCTTCCCTCCTGCATCGCACCCTCACACCCCCGACGCTCCTTCTTGTCCGTCGTTCCCTACTTGATAGGTCGTTGATGCCTCGCTTCTCCCTGAGACGAGTCGCGACTGCAATTGACCTCGGCGCTGCCGACTCCCGCGAAATCTCCCCATCTCGATAATCGCCGCCGTCCCTCCGAGATCGCGAGACCCAACACGAATTTTGTTGCGCCGAAAAGGCCACACACAAATAAATAAACTCCCGCCTACGCTTTGAGCTGCTGCTCACCATCTTTCGCAATGGCGTGGAGTCACCTCGATATCACCAAGCCTCACTTGGTGTACATTATCCTCGGAGGCTTCACCAGCCTCTTCATGCTCTGCTCCTCCGTTATCAAGGAGCGCATGTACATTGGTGAAGCTACCGTTGCCACCCTCGTTGGTGTCATCTTCGGTCCTCATGCCGCCAACCTTATCAACCCCAAGGAATGGGGCAGCGTCGACATCGTCACCGTCGAATTCTCCCGAATTGTTCTGGTCGTCCAGTGTTTCGCCGTCGGTGTCGAATTGCCCAAATTCTACATGGAGCGCCATTGGCGCTCCGTCGTTCTACTGTTGGTCCCCGTCATGACCGTTGGCTGGCTCGTCGTTAGCTTGGTCATTTGGTGGATGATCCCACCATTGAGCTGGCTTGACGGTCTTGTTGTCGCTGCCTGCGTCACTGCTACTGACCCTGTCTTGGCCTCTTCGGTTGTTGGTAAGGGAAAGTTCGCAAAGCGCGTTCCCAAGCATCTTCGAGACTTACTGTCCGCCGAGTCCGGCTGCAACGATGGCATGGCCTTCCCCTTTGTCTACCTGTCTCTCTACCTTATCCAGTTCAAGCGGGATGCCCAAGACGTGAGCTTCCACTTCGTCGTCTATGTCCTCCTGTACGAGTGTATCTTTGGTGCCGTCTACGGTTTTGTCGTTGGTTACATTGCCCGCCATGGTATCAAGTACGCCGAGGAGCGTGATCTGATTGACCGAGAGAGTTTCCTCGTCTTCTACTTTGTCGTCGCGCTCTTTTGCGCCGGCTCTGGTAGTATTTTGGGCATGGATGACTTACTGGTAGGCTTTGCCGCCGGTGTTGGTTTCTCCAACGATGGTTGGTTCGGTGAAAAGACTGAGGAGTCGCACGTTTCCAACGTTATCGATCTCCTACTCAACTTGACCTACTTCGTCTACCTCGGCACCATCATTCCCTGGGAGGAGTTCAACAATGGCGTCTTTGGCCTCAAGGCTTGGCGTCTTGTCGTCATTGCCATCTTCGTCCTTTTCTTCCGCCGAATTCCAGTCATGTTGGCCCTGAAACCATTTATACCCGACGTCAAAACTTGGCGAGAGGCTCTCTTTGCCGGTCATTTTGGTCCTATTGGCGTGGGTGCCATTTTCGTTGCCATTCTGGCGAGAGCCGAACTTGAGCACGAAGAGCCAGTGCCCCTATCTGAATTACCACCCGAGGATTCTCCCCATTATCACCTCATCTATCTGGTGTGGCCTATTGTCACTTTTCTGGTCATCACCTCGATTCTGGTCCATGGATCTTCCATTGCTGTTTTCACTCTCGGAAAGCGCATCAACACGCTGAGTTTGACAATGTCATACACAGCTGCCCCTGAGGATGGTCCATCTTGGATGAACAGACTGCCCCGAATCACATCGCAATCCAAGTCCCAGGCGAGGTCCGTGTCCGAGGCGTCTTTCGACGAGGAGAAGAACCCCCAATATCCTCCGGGCACTCTTGCGCCCCCCAGCGGACCGTACAGTCACCTCTTGCGAAAACAGCGAGATCAAGGCAGCGGAAGCAGATCTTCCTCGATTGGTTCGCGCAAGCGGAAGAACAAGACCTGGGACGACGGCATTGGTCCGGGTGGTCCCATCACTCAATCTGCCATCTTCCCCAGTCGCCAATCTACGTCCCTCATGTCTCCTGCGGAACCATCTGACCATGAAGAGTCACCGTCGCGCGAGAACACCGATTCTACCCTGGCCGCCGAGGATAGCTCCAAGGAAAGCTCTAAGGAAAAGGAGCCCGAAAGGGTTGAGCAAGCAGAGGCAAGCCCCTCTGGTAGCAGCGGCCAGAAGACTCCGCCAAGGCCTGTCAACATCTACGATGAGGGTGATAACCTTGTATTTGAGGATCAGGAGGGTGAGGTGATCGATGTCCAGCCTGCTCCCGAGCAGAGCAAGCACGAGGAGCTTCCTACGCCAGTTACTGTTGCAAAGGCCGACGCTGACAAGCTGTGGACTATTTCTGGCTTTAAGAAGAAGATGGGCGAGGTCTACACCGTTGAAATGGAGAAGCGCAAGGACAAGGGCAAGGAGCGAAAGCATGAACCTGCCCGAGCTTATCAGTTCGGTAACACGGTATGTCCCACCACGTTGATTGTCATGATGGCACATTAGGCTAACGAATCACAGATTATTGTCGAAGACGAGGATGGTGAGGTCGTCAAAACTTACGAGCTGCCCTCCGGCAAGGGTGAGCAGGCGGAAGCTGGTGCTAGCGGAGCTGCCGATGAAAAGACGCCTGCCAAGGCCGGTTGGACTACCTTTGGAGGTAGATTCGGAGGTGGAACGGGTGGCGAGCAGTCTCGAAAGAAGTCTGTTGCGGAGACCCAAGCTGTTGACGATAAGCACATCCGTTTCACCATCGGCGGCGTTGGCCAACGCATGACCAAGGAGGATTTCATCCGCGAAGTGCAGAAACTGGATACTCGGACGAGAAAGGAGGTCGTTGATCAGTCGTCCGCCTCGCAGACCGTCAAGAAGATTGCCAAGCAGGAAATTCCGTCCAATTCAGCCAACACGGCTGAGGTTTCTCCCGTAAGGGGTGAACAGTCCGCTGTTGGGGAGTCTGGCTCGCCCAACCGCCGTGGACGTCGGCTCAGCACAAACAAGCCCTCGGAAGAACAGGGCGAGACAGCCGTGGAGCGAAAGCGCCGTCTCGCTGTCCTTGCTCCCCAGGAAGATGAGGAGGCAGGAGAGACACCCGCCGAGCGACGACGACGAGAGGCGGCTTTGGGCATGGGCCAGGGCGACGACAGCGACGATGAAGATGGCGAGAGGTTGCCGGCGGAGCGCCGAGGCATCACATTTGCCGCCTCGACACGGCCTGGAAAGAGCGCAAAGTAGAGGATTCATTATAGAGCCGAGTTAATTGCATGGTACATATAGAGACGGAGGAGGAGAGATATCCAGTATGATACGACAGATTGGAGTGGAGACATAATGGCATAATGGCATGAGATATCATATAGCATTTTATATCGAACTACGTACTCATTGACCGAGTGCTGCGGCCCCATGGAGAACTTGAAGATGTTGCAAGAACCCGGGAGACCGGCCGGCGGACGGCATCGGAAGAGATGGTCTACCGGTCCGGAGACGGCCGTTGGCGGCGATGCAGCCGGCTTCTCGATTAGGCAGGTCGGAAGACCCACATTTACCTTGGAGAGTTTCAACGTTGCATGAGCACGCGAGAGTCAAGAAGAGTAGAAGATATTCGCAAGATCATGGTCATGCGTCCAAATCAACCAAAACTAGTACAGCAAGCTCACCCTCGGTTTGATACCGAAAAGACGATAAGAGTCAGAGTATGACAGAGTCACGTGTAACATCACGTGTGTTTCGTTGTAAATGCGAGGTCCATGTGGCGCCAGCTGTCAGCGTGGCTGAGTGTTGCGCAAGCCTTTCATTCTCTATACTTACTACCCATAACCCCTTTTACGATGGCAATCCAGATCCAACCGTGGCATTGAGAATCTTTCAAGTCGTCACTCAATTGCATCTCACCCCCCTCAATGGATGCCGGCGGGCAGCAAGACTCGCCGCTGTCCGTGAGCGCCAACATCGCGGGCATCCTGACCTTTGTGGTCGCAATCATCGCCGCTGTGTACGCCCGGCTCACGTACCTGCGCAACAGCGACGAAGAGTACTTCCGAGTCAAGACCTCTTTGTCATGGTACAAGACCGAATCCGCGTGGCTGGCAGACCTCGTGACCGCCATCAACGCGCAGCATGAGGGCTTTCACGCCTACCAGCCTGAATACCAGATGTACACCTTTGTTATGGAAGATCTCTTAAATCTTGAACAGCGCCTGCTTGATCTGGTGGCTGAGACGGAGGCCAAGGCGAGCATTGGCGCCGAGGGTCAAAGGTGGACGCTGGTACCGCGGAGTTGGCGCGGTGGCCGCACGACAGTTGCCATGGCCTGGCTACCCGTGCGGACAAAGGCGTTGGAGCTGGTAAGGCAGCGAGAGGGACTGACGACCCGAGTGCAATTTATGCAAACAAGCATGATCTCGTCACGGCTGCGGGACCTGGAGTCGAGGACGAAATGGCGAGAGATGAAGATGGATGAGAGCTCACGCAAGCTAGAGTCTCTGGTTGAGAGCCAGAGGGATCGGATCCACCGGTTGGAGGAACTCGTGAGCCGCTTGACACATCAGGATCAGTCAAGTCTTTCGCGGGTCGGGACATTGACAAATCTTGGGGTCAAAAGAAGCGAATCGATGGATCTATTTGAGGACGATGTTTCAACCACGGTAGGCGAGCCTGGAGAGGCGATTCCGGCGAGGAAATTGACCAAAGAATGAATTCATGGAATTTATTTGAAGCCGTACCCGTGCTTCCAAGCGTATCCGAGCGCAATTAACAGGCTTGTAAAGGCCCAGAGGAGGTCCAGTTCAATAACTGCCCAAAGCCACAAGCAGCCCACGGGGGGCGCCTGCTTTAGGACGGCGAGATATCCGAACTCGTTGGTAATGTAGATGATGTAGCAGCCGGCGGAAACGCTCGTGGTAAAAAAGATGAGCTGGCGAATGGGCTCTTGGAATTGTTTCGGGACAAAGGGGATGAAGGTTGGTGCCGAGTAGTGAGGGTGCAATACGTAGAAGAGGCCGGTGAACACTGCAAAGACGAAGCATGTTAGCAAATAGAACGCAAATATTATGGCAGGCCAGTCCAATGAAGGCAGCCTGCTCAGGGTCAACCTACCGAGCCATGCAACAAGTGTCCGCTGGATGATTTCGTGCCACAGAACCTCAACGCCATACTGGCGCTGCACGAGCACGTCAAAGGTAAAGTGCAGCATGGCCAGGGAGACGGTCCAAAGGAGGGTCTCGAGGACTCGCTCAGCGCCGGGGGGCAGGGCGGGATCATTATTGTCCACCTGGCGTTGGCGGCGGTCGGCTTCGGCGAAGAGGTCGCGCTGGTTGGCAAAGTCGAGGAGGGTCTTTTCACTGGGGCCGGAGCGGTCGGGATGCGCAAACTTGATGTCCTTGGCGGACTTTTCCTTGCGTTGGCGAGCCATGGCTTTGGGAGACGCTGTCGTTGGGTGGCAGACAAAGAAAGAGTGTGTTGATGTGGTGAAGTGAAGCTTTCAAGAGTCCTAGCAGACGTTGGAGTTGTTAGCTCTTGCCAGATACTTCTGGACAAGTCAATGGATTTCCCTTGTGGGCTTAGCGCGTTTCTCCATGGACCCCTGACTCTCTCATGACATCAGGGTCTCCAGCTTCCACTCCCGCTCTGGCACCGGCGCCTTTACAGGGGATCATGCGCTGAGCCACAGCGCTTGTCGGCCACCTGGGGTTTAAGGCACCCGCTAACCGTTAGCGGCTACACAGGCGGTCAGCTGCTAATCGCATTCCAGGGGTCGACTGAGCAAAGGTGGCATTTGCGACAGGACAGCCCTCGTGCCAGTTCCCCCTCCACGGAGCCTTCACCTCGACTCACCTCCAGCTTGTCTCGTGACACATTCACCTTGCCTGTTGCTCGTTGTTGGGGGATTGGATAAGAGTGCGCTTCTAACAGTGACTTGCTTTTGTTCTTTCCTCTCAATCTCTTGACTCTAGTTGCAGATACTGCCTACAACCTGCCGCTTACAACTCCCTGCGACACCAGCCACCAAGCCTCCAGATTTCTATCGCGACCGATCAAACGAACGACGAAGCCTCAACAAGACCACCCACGACCGAGTAGAACCCCGATTATACGGTTCCCCATACGACCGCGATCATGGACCTGCTCCTCATCCTCGCAGCGCTCGCCGTTGTGCTGCCCGGCCTGTACATGTACCTTGTCAGCGTCGCACACTCGAGCTTCCCGACCCTCAAGAACAAGCGCATCTGCCTCTTGATTGCGCACCCGGACGACGAGGCCATGTTCTTCTCGCCTACGGTCCTCGCCCTCACGCGGGCCGACAGGGGGAACCACGTAAAAATCTTGTGTTTGAGCACTGGTATGAGCCGACAGAGACGCCGAGTCACCCCGACTACATGCAGCGGGTACAACAGGAGCAAAGTTTTTGGCTGATGGTTTCTTTTTTCCGGTGCTCTCTAGGGAACGCAGATGGACTAGGAGAGGTTCGCAAGAAGGAGCTGGTCAAGAGCGGCATGTCGCTGGGCTTGCGCGACGAGGACGATGTGTTTGTGGTGGACAACCCGTACGTATACTCACCCACCCGCCAGTGTCTCCCTCGGAGAGATTGGAGAGGGCAATCAAGCTCGTGCCAAGCTGACTCAGTGCATCATCCCCTACAGGACCGACTTTCCCGACTCAATGACGAGGATGTGGGACAAGAACATGATCGCCGGCCTCCTCGGCAGCGCCTTTGCGCCCCAGTTCGGCCACCAGCGCGCCAACAACGTCCAGCCCACGGCCAACATCGACGTGATCGTCACCTTTGACAGCCATGGAGTGTCGTCGCATCCTAATCACATCTCGCTGTACCTCGGCGCGCGCTCCTTCGTTCAGGCCCTGACCAGCGAGTCTGAGTTCCCGAGCCCTGTCGACCTGTACACGCTCACCACGGTGGGCATGGCGCGCAAGTACTCGTCCTTCCTCGACGCCTTTGCGACGCTGCTGTCATGGAACAGCGCCAAGGGCAAGGACAAGGAGCACCCCGAGGCCCTTGTCTTTATGAACCAGCTCGTGGGCGGCCACGCGCTCGGCACAGCCTGGCACGCCATGACGGAGGCGCACAAGAGCCAGATGGTGTGGTTCCGCTACGGCTGGATCACCCTCAGCCGGTACATGGTCGTCAACGACCTACGTCTGGAGAAGTTCAAGGCGCAGTGATCGAACCGAGTCAAGGCGCTGCATAGCCCGGGGCGTTGGGACGCGCGTTGAATCTTTGACGTGTCCCTGTATACGATTATACTCTACCTCTACGAACTACCTATAGGATATGAGAGGCGGGATATGATACATGATAAGGTTGGATGTATGCTAGACTGGGCCATGTCAACTTCTGTATGGTTCAGATTCTTCATGACGGCGTCACTTATATACAGACAAATTACATGCTTTCAAATCTGACCACTGCTCCCCTAGATTACATTACTCATACGTATATCCTCTTTATACGTCTTTCTCATGCAATATCATTACAACACGATACATCTCACTAGGTCGACTTCAACGCCCCCTTTTGCATCACCTGCTTAAACACTTGCAGCGCCGTCTCGGGCTCTATCACTCAAGTCAGCCCACCACATCTCACCAAACCCAGAGGGCAGGAACTCACGATAATAAGGCACCGAGTGGCCAGCCCCAAACACTTTAAGAAAGGCCAGGTTATCGACAACCTTGTATCTCCCGTGGACCTTGCCGTTGACGGTGTAGTTGCGCAGCGCCGTCGCCGCAAACTTGGCCTGGCCTGGCCACTCGAGGGCGTCAGCCGCCCAGAGGTTTCCCTCCCAGTTGCAGATCCAGTCTGTGCAGTATCACGTCAGTCAGATTCGAGAGAGCACATGCTGCTACATACCCGTGTCCCCGGCCCAGATGAGGGTGTTGATGCCACGCTTCACAACGTCTGCTAGCGGCTTGAGAAACGAGCGCGCACCTATACCGTCAGTCTCACACACAAACCATTTCCACAGAGCAACTCACCATCTCCCGTGGTCTCCATGTTTGTGTAAACTTCGTCGCTGCACTCTGCGAACCGTGTCCTCGCGCCAATAGCCTCCATGACATCCGCCCTCGTGATGTAGTCGACAAACGTCTCTGGCGGATCAACATCATCCCTCCCAACACGAACATCGTAGACGTTAAAGTCGACCCTGCTCGCAATGTTGAGGTTGACATACATCTGCTCATTGCAAACGTAATCCGCCCTTGCGCACGCCTCGTCCTGCCCCTCGGCCTCGGTGCAGTTCTCGTACGCGGGCACGCAGTAGTCGTCGTAGGCGTCGAGGAAGCGCCCGATGAGCTCGTCGTTGAGGATCTGCTTGTACTTGTTCCTATGGGCGTACGTCGCGTACGACTTGAACTGACTCTTGGGGTCGATCCAGCCGTTGTTGATGCCCAGCGCCACCATGTCGAGCTTGTGACCCTCGACGCTACCAGAGTCGATGGCGTCGTTTTGCTCGAGAAAGTAGTTTGCAAACTCGGGTCCGTAGTGGCCGCCGTAAGACTGCGAAAATAGGCCAAACTCGCGAGACTGGTACTTGGGGAACCGATCCAGGAAGGCCTGCATGAACTTCCAGATGTGAGGGGCCGCGCCGATGGTCGAGTTGACGTCGAGGGTTCCGACGCTGAAGCCGGTGCCGATGGGCTGGTCGATGTAGAGCATATTTGCGTACTCGTTCCATGAGTGAGGGTTCAGTGTAGGCTCGGTCTCGTTATCGATGAAGTGGCAGGGGCCGTGTTCCTGGAAGAGGCCGACCATGGAGGAACATCCAGGGCCGCCGTTGAGCCATACAACAAGGGGCGCGTTGCCAGGGTCGTTGCGAGCCTCAAAGAACCAGAACCACATGCTATGATTCTTGCCTTGGCCATGGTCAGTATAAGCCAAAAGTAACCCAGGCGTAATTCATCACGTACCAACCGAGAGGTATCCCGAGTGCTGCTCAACACCAGGCGTCGTCTCGCAGATCCCCGAGTTGGAGACGTACTCGAGCTTGGAGTTTGTCGCGACGTGGTTAAAGACCTTGAGCGTAGGCGGCTGCCTTGTCCTGAACTGGAAGCTATCGGGAGTGATGCCCGAGAGGGCGTCGACAGAGCCAACGAGGCCCAGCAGGACTGACGAAAACAACATCGTGACTTGTACCTACTGCGTAGTCTGGAGCTCACGACGGGGGAGGAAGACAAAGTTGACGAAACGTCCCTCGACTCGCCAACCCTCACGGCCCGGGCCAACACGGTGATTCTTCTATTTATACGACATTCTACGGATACTCTCCTCCACGCTATGGATAACACGGTCCCGTTATGGAGAACGTGGGACCAGGAAACAAGATCCCGGTTACTCACCGTCATGGTCTCAGGCGACGCTGTTTCAATGCCATTAATCCTCCAACGCACACCCCAGATGGAGAAGCCCCCCCCTGTCACTCGCTGTCACGTCAGTCAGCATCCATGCAGCATATTTCTCCGACAAACGACAGCCCGCTATTAATATAGAATGGATGCCGTTGCTTCAGGTGGCTCCAGACCTGCAGAGACAACTATCATTTCTCGAAATGATTGCTCAAGACTCCAGTGTTTGTCTTATTAGCTGTGGTCCCAGGAGCATGGGGAGACTCGCAAAGGATGCCATCCTCTCGCATTGAACCTCTCCCATCTCAGCTCGCGAAGCGAATGCAACTCGAGGCACTCATTGTCGGTCCTCAACTCACAATGGATGGACCAAGGATCATCATCCCTGTCTCAATCATTCGTGCCCCAAAAAAGGAAACAGGCGGTTCCTAATGGGGGGCTCCATGATCGACAGGGGGTTTCCCGGCTCGGGAGCAGATCTTCACTACCGGAGCACCCTTGAGGATCGCACACTTTGTGTGGACATGATACGCAGCGGTACGGATAGTTAATATCACCTGCAGAATCATTTATCATTTCGTCGTGGGACGTGCCAGACGGGTGACACGGTACAGGCTGGACGGTGCAACCTGGAAGTATCCGCCGAGTTTGGGTCAGATTTATTGATCACATCGGCGAATTAACTCCACGGGGTATACAATGTCATTTGTGCTCCGGGGCTTGCCGTGAATCCCCAGTTCCCAGAACAAATAGGCGCGACAACTAGAGGCGGCTCGCGTTGGAGAAGAGGGTGAACGCTATCTTGACGTATTAGCATCGTGACCTTGTATATTCTGGCAGGTAATCTGGATGACAACATCTATCAAAAGAAGAAGAGCAGTTACTTATCGCGGACACTTGCATGGTCTGGGCATGGCCAGCCACAACCTCACAACCATGATGAGCGTGGCTCCTAACAAAACACCAATCTTGCCATGGAGATAGGATATATGCTTCCTACTTGTGTCTTTACAGTGCAGGCTCCTCGGTCTTTGTTAAATCTCAGCCACTTAGTGGCCTTAGTAAGTCTATTCACACCCGTAAACACTCGACTTCCAAAACCAGTCGACAATAAGCTCCCCTTCCCCTCAAGTATCGAGCCCAGTCCCCTTCTCCCTTTTCATCTCTCTCCCGTGAGGCTCTTTCTGGTCTCTTTGAGTCACTCGACCACACATCCAACATGTTCTCCGGCGACCTTGCGTACATACGCCCCCTCAAGATACCGAAACGACGTACAATCGTCTCAGTCGAGATGAGAGACTTTTCAGACAAGCAAAGGAAACATGATCGTGGAGAAGAGAGCCCCAAGACCATCCACGGCAAAGACCGAACCATGCCAGCTTTGCCAGTGATACGATAGGACGAGAGGACCACGTTGCCTTTTGGTTACTGGTGCTGGGAGAAGCTATTCACAAACAAACATGCCAGTCCTTTGTGAACGTGGTCCCAGCATCGGGGGTGATACAGCTCGCTCCACGACAGATACTCACGCCTCTCTATGGAGCCTCGTCACTGTCACTCAATCTCACAACCCACCGCCAATCCTCATATAATTTCCCCAACCTTCGCCATTTATCCTTCCCGCCCACGTCTACGCAATCTTGAGTCACAATGTCCTCGTCTGATAACAAAGAAAAGCCAGAATCTCCAACCAGCCCAGACTCGCCAGGCAATGAGCACACCTCTACGTCCATCATGACTCCAAATACAAGTTGCGCAGAACCACAACGCTCCAGCACAGACGACTCGCCGCCGCAACTCCATGCCATCTGCCAGTGCGAATGTGGATGCGAGACGGCAGTTACGGGAAGGGCTGTTTGCGGATTCTGTTGCAAGTTTTGTGCTTAGGTGTGACAGGGCAGCCAGGGAGGGATCAGATAGGTTATACAGGAGCTGCTCGCAATATCAATCTCAAGTTACACCCAG
Organism: Fusarium illudens; assembly: GCA_013623515.1. Classification (NCBI taxonomy): domain Eukaryota; kingdom Fungi; phylum Ascomycota; class Sordariomycetes; order Hypocreales; family Nectriaceae; genus Fusarium; species Fusarium illudens. Next base: position 26,841 of record JABFEX010000278.1, read on the forward strand.
GGGCAGTGGTGTAACTATTCATGCAGATAGCTAGAACCCCTAAATACATTAACACGGCCAGTCCTCTTTACACACCAAAGGTCACGCTTAAAAACATATGCCAAACAAATCTTCTCAAGTCTCGTTGGTTCAAATTCAATGCTCATACCCAAATATCCATATGGTATATCCTCCCAATGCCTATATACATAATGCCCGTCCATAAACGCCAGCAGCGCACAAGTACACGCAAGACTCACTGCTTGCTACCAGAAACCGTTCAGAAATGCACACTCCGCTTCTTTTTGATCTTCTTCTTCTTGTCCTCCTCCTTCCGGCTGCTAAAGAAGCCGCTCACACTCGCCGCCGCTGGACCAGCGTAGGGCGCTCCCTGCAAGAGACCTCCAAAGCCCTGACGCTTCCTGCCATCCCCGCTGGGACCTGGCTGGGGCTGTTGCGGTGGTGGCGCAAAGTAGTTCGCCTGAGGCGGACTGTTCGGAGTCGCGCCAACACTATTGGGTCTTTGGGGCAGTCCGGGTGACCCAGACGGAACATTCAGTGCCCCAGAAGCAAACTGAGGCCGTGGAGGCAAGCGTGGTGATGTGTTGGTCGGGCTCGTCTGGTTCTCAAAGTCCTGCCCGTCCATGCCGTACTCGCGACGCAAGCGCTCAGTCTCCTTGTCAATCTCGGCCTCTCGCTTCTGACGCTGCTTGTCCTCATCCTCGAGCATCTTTTGGATCCTCTTGCGTTCGCTCTCCTCTTGCATCTCACGTTCCCGAGTCTGCCGCTCTTCTTCGGCCACCATGGCCTGCAGCCTCTTTGTCTCGGCGTCAACCTCAGCCCGACGCCGGGCATCATTGTTAGGCGCCTGTGCCGGGGGAGCCTGTGCTCTAGGCGGCGATGACGGGCGATTGTTGGCCATGGCACCGGACATGGTTGGACCAGCTGGAGGTCGGGAATTCTGGCGACGTCGACCGCCCGACGAAGTGGACAAGTTGAATGGATCCTGACGTGGGTTCATGTAGAGATCCCGAATGACCTCGGCACTCATGAGGAGGGCAATCTCGAGGCCCCTACGATCCTCAATCTCAACACGGGCCATGTTAGGCTCATAGAGAGTCAAGGTAGAGTCGTGCTTTGCCCGGAAGAAGGCAACGGTGATATCAGGTTCCTTGCTCTTCTTGCCGCCCACGCTCTTTCCGGCCATGTAACACGTCATGTCCTTGCTCAGCCGCCCATCACGCTTCCAGCGAAAGACAATCTTGGGGACCAACTCCGAGATGGCTGGCCGGTCCGCATCCTGGTCGACCTGGCTAGCACTGGGCAGCTTAAAGGACCTCTCGGGAAGCTCAAACTCCCACGCGTTTGACTTTCCCCAGCTCCCCTGATTCTGCTTGACAGCGACAGCCTGGTCGGGGTTGTACAGCGAGACGGAAAAGTTGTCGGGGGTGACGGGGGTCTTGGGCGGCGGGTTCCCGTTCTGGGCGCGGACTTCGGCGGCTGACAGGGTGGGCTGGACCCAGTCGGGCTTGAGGAGGACTTCGGCGTAGAGGACCGACGAGTTCAGAGAGTCGAGCAGGCCGATGGCGTACTGCCCGGAGGCGTCGTTCGGCGAGGGTCGCTTGAGGAGGTACTCGGGAGAGGGGTCGGATCCGTTGTGGGTGAAGTAGAGAATGGTGTTGAGGGGGTTCTCGGAGGAGGGTTTGAACTGATATGTCGGGAGGTTTTCGTCAAGCATGTTGCCGACTAAGTCCTGTCGTCAGGAACTCGACTGTGATGGATCGATTCGTGTGGTTAGAGTTGGGAGGGGTCTTTTCTGTTGCGGGATGACGTATACAGCAAGTAGTGCACGACTTTGCAGAACAGATGAAAGAATGAGCGAGTGAATGTATGTCGCGGTGATAATGTTTAAAGTGAAAAGAAACAAGAACCTCGCAGCTGATGGGAATGGATATTTGCAGGTTTAAAAAAGGTGAAGCAGGCTGGCTCGAGGGCGGGGCAGAACAGGACAGGACAAGGCGTTCTCCCATGGAAGTCCTATGCTTGCTTGGCTTGGCACACCACGAGGACAGGACAAGACAGGCTGCAGATGGTCACCAGACGCGACAAAGGAGGGTTGTCGAACAAATTTGGCGAGGGAACAAACTTCAGGGAAATCTATACAGAGTTCTTCTCTTCATCTGATCGCATTCTCAGGTACAGAACCCTTTCCTCTATATACTCCCGTCTCCGCTATAGCCCGTTCGCAGGTATGTACAAAATACCGTTCCCGCCAACGTCATGAACGTGCGCGTGAAGCTACGCCACACTCGGCCCGTGAATGGGGCTGTGCATCGTGCCTATCCTGCCCGTCTCTGCCCAGGCTCGCCATTCGTTGCTATTCCCGTCCCTGATCCCTGTCCTGGCGCTCGCTCGCTGAGGCTAGGGCGCGCCTCAGAAGAATGCGAGGTCGGCTTGGAATTGTCCGAAGGAGAAGCCTCCAGGTGATCGACCGCTTCTTCTAACGAGCCAGCCAGAGAGTGACGCGGACCTCCTAGACGGAATATTTTAACAGAAACGAGTCCGTGGCGACGACGAGTAACGCGCGTCTAATTACTACCAGATCATCGTGAGCCTCACCATCCGCGTCAGCTCAGCTCAGCTCAGCTCAGCTCAGGTGCTTTACCTGAGGCATTTCAGCGTGTGAGTGCCTTGCATCAAGCCGCTATCGCAACATCATTCCTTTTGCGGAAAACATCCTTCTTTTCTCTATTCGTCTTCCTTCTAGAGAAATCAATATGCAGAATCAACATCAGGCTCGCACTCTATCTCATGCTGTCGGGGAAAAAAAACTTCCCAATAATGCAGAACCACTCCTCAATGCGACACAGAAACACGTCTCTAAACGTGCTGAGACTTTGCCGACCCAAAGAAACACTCGCCCTGTCCCAATAACGCCATTTATCCAATGCAAATTCCGAACCCGTGTATCATGCTTTCTCATGCCATCTCTAACAGAGCTTCAGAATACCCCTTCAGTCGTTTTTCCTCTCATCGTCGCTACGTTCCGAGGTGTGCACCGACTCTTTTTCTTGGCGTTTGTCCATTTCCTCGGCCTGCGTATGAGAAACTTGACTTGGCCGCAGAAAACGGATCGGTCGCCAATTCTTTCTCGTCTCTCGCAGCTTCATGCCTCCGTCTCCAAGTCCCGAAGGCCGGCTTCCTCGTTCCTTGTGCCACGCGCCGAGTCGTTGTTTGGACGTAAACTCCAAGATCGTCGTTGGCTCACGGAGCACCTAGTAAAGCGGGTATCCATGGACATCCTCATCTCCCCGTCCGCCTCATCATCTCGTGTCGCGTCATACCGCTATCTCGTCCCTTGTCGTTGTCTTCGTATCTGGGGTATCAATGTACAGTGGATGTGTCGTTTCCAGACGTCCCTTCATCCAAGAGCATAAGCGTGTGGGCTAAGTAATCGCAACCCAGCGTGCTAGGCAGGCGGCACACGACTTGTCGCATTCTCTTCTTCGTCAGAAGGGGGCGGGCCCCGACGTCGTTGTCGTCTTCGTTGTCGGTCTTGTGGCTTTGGCCTACAACACGGGTACCAGCAGCATACGAAGCAGGCGACAATGAGGCCGATAGCTAGGCCGATGAGAAAGCCGCGCATGATTTTCTCGCCATTTGAGCCCCCCTTGGCGATGCCCATGAACTTATCACGGAACAAGTCGTTTGCGAATGAGTCCGTGGGAACGAGATTACCCGTGGTCCCTGCTGTTGACGAGCCATCGTCCTCGGGTGATGAAGAGTGGTCACCTCGTGAGAGAAGAAGTAATCTCGGTGAGGCAGGCATGGCGCCTAATAACGTGGAGCGGCAAGCACTGCTAGCCGCCAAGCGAGCTCAAAAAGAGAGCAGAGGGTTCGAGTCGGCGAGTAAGGTTAAATAATTCTTTGTTCCTTGGCCGAGAGCAAGAACCCAAAGAAAGGTAAGATGCGAGAACCACGGGAAACAATCGAGCGGGAGAGGCGTTCGGATGGTCCGGCCGATCCGAGGATGACCGGAGCGGCGACGGACTTTGAGGTGGTGGTCTAGTCTGGGGATCGGCAATAGGCGCAAACGAAAGTCTGCCTTGGTCGGGTTTGGCCTTATTCGGAAGCTCGACGGAGGTAGGTAGCAGAATGCAGGATAAAGTAAACAACACCAGAAAATGCGACGGTGAAGCAAAAGCAGTCTTGGGCAGTACCAGCCACTCTCAGCACTGATACCGAAACACCACCGACAATCCGGCGCAACACGGCTGTCAGCACGGCACGGGAACAAGACGAGCGCAGATGCAGCAGCGGCAACAAACTTCTCGACACGTAGACTTGGGCGACGACCTCATCCCGTAATACAGGATATGCAAGACGAAAGTGGTCAATAATGGAAGCAGTAAAAGGAAAGGGAAAGGGAAAATCCAAGAGGTTGAAAAGTGGACAGACTCTCTCTCTCTGGGGGTTGGGATTTTGTTGGCAAGGAAGAAAGAAAATAGAGGATCAAACCTCCATCCCACTAAAACGCCCAAGCAATCCAAGCAATCCAAGCGTCTAAGAGGCCCCTCTCCTCACTCTCCCACGCTGGCTCCTTCCCCAAAGAACCACCCAGGGAAGGGGAATCCTTGACGATGGGCAGGGAACAGCCATCCGGGGCGTGCGTTCCGTCTCGTCTCTTCCACTCTGCTCTCCCTCTACGCCTCAGTCCCCTCTCCCTTGAGCCTGACTCTCTCTCCCTCCACGTTATGCTCGCTCGTTTTTGCCCCCCCTGGTCTCTTGCTCCACGCCACGCCCACCCGATCAGCGCGGGTGCCAAGACGAATCCCCAAGTTGCCAAGACCCACGACATGCGCTTCGCCGTGTCACCGCTGGGGGGTTTGATGCAAATGCGTTGGCGCGAGCGAGAGCTGCAAAAAGATGGGAGGAATCCTGTGGCTGGCGTTGAGTTGCAGCCTGCGATTATATGTAACGTGGTGACCCATCCTTTCGCGTAACCCCCCTTTCGCGCAGATTTCTCACCAAAAGAAGGTAACTTTAAAAACTTAAATAAAATTCTATATATATATAAAATTATAAATAAGATTATAAATAGGTTTTTAAATATATTATTTAGCTATATAAAATTTTATATAACTCTAAGTAAAATACTTATTTATTTAGAATTTTTTAAATATTATAATACCTAAATATTAATAAAGTACTTATAGATTATAAGGGATAACTAATATTCCTTAAGTATTTCCTTAACTAAATATAAAAACTTATAATTAATTCTATAAAAGTATATAATTATAAAGTAAAGTATATTATTTTATTAGTATTTTATATAATCTATATAATAGATTTTCTATATTTATTTATATAAGGGTTAATAAGCTATAGCTAAATAGAAATCCCTTAAGAAATTTACTACTAGTAAAATATAAGTATTTATTATATATATAGATTAATTATAATAATTATATATTAAATATAGTTATTATATTTAGATTTTTCTTAGCTTATTTTAATTTT
>JABFEX010000280.1:0-14379 GCA_013623515.1 Fusarium illudens
CCCCTCCCGCCTCCCAATCAACCCCGCGGGAACAAATGGAAATCATCACGCCCCAGGACTACCAGAACAACGCCCGGAAGCGACAGCGCCGGAGCCTGAGGCCCTGCGACGCCTGCCGGAAGCGCAAGACTCGCTGCGTCACAAAGGACGGCGACGGCGACTGCGTCCACTGCCAGCTGAGGGCCACGCCCTGCACCTTCCACCACGACCCCCCGGAGCGACAGATCACCAGCGCCAGCGGGAGCAGCATCCAGGGGAGTATCGGGGACGAGCCCGGCCCGGTCGACGACCAGCAGCAGCAGCACCTGCCCCAGAGCCAGCAGCTGCCGAGTCACCCGGCGGCGGCCGCGGGCCAGCAGCAGGTCCGCAAGCAGTCCCGGGACGATGCCGTGTCCGTCCAGTCGGTCCCGCCGTTTCTGTCTCCCGCCGAGACGCGAGCTTCGGCCGACAGCTCCCACCCCGTCGCCCCGGCCTCGGTCATGCTCCCCGAGCTCGTCGAGCTGGGTCCTCTGGACCGCACGATGGGGTGCTCGTCCACGCGCTTCGCCGAGCTGTACGGTCTGGGGAGCGACATGGAGCCCATACTGATGCGTCACCGCCCCTACGACCCCAGGACTCACGAGTTTAGCCTCGAGACGCATGCTATCCGTCGGGTGCTGGAGAGGGATGACGGCCAGGAGTACCCCCTGACCTTTCACATAGCCCGCGACGAAAAGGCCATCGAGGGCGACCCGACCTTTTCTCAGGTTGACGCGATAGAGGCTTGCGTGCGTCCTCACGGCCCCAGCCTCGTAGAGCTGTTCTGGCGCCATGTACAGCCGTGCTACCCCATCCTCTCCAAGGATCCCTTCGCCCTGGCATACTGCCAGTCTTATCGCCGTATCCCTGCAGCTCTCCTCGGGGCTGTCTATCTCTCCGCTATCCGCTGGTGGACCTACGACCCGGAGCTCTCCATCCGGACACCCCCGGACGCCGCCCTCCTCCGACGGATGCTGCGGACTGCCATCCCGGCCTCGTATCACCGCCCCAAGCTCAGCTCCATCCAGGCTGCCCTGCTGCTCCTCCAGTGTCAGCCCGAGGACCCCCTCAACCCCGACCACACCTTCCAGTGGGGTCTGACGTGCCAGGCCCTCGCCATCGGCCAGTGTCTGGGGCTTCACCTCGACGCCAGCAACTGGACCATCCCCCAGTGGGAGCGCAACGTCCGCAAGCGTCTGAGCTGGGCGCTGTTCATGCAGGATCGCTGGACCGCCCTGGCTTATGGCCGTCCTGTGCACATCCACGATGACGACTGGACAGTCGGTGATCTCACGGCTGCCGACTTTTCAGACTTTGAGAGCGAGGGCCAGACGACATCTTCCGGCTCCGGCTCTGACGATGACAGAAGATCTATTGCTTCCACGGGGAAGACGCAGTATATACAGATGGTGCGGCTGACGCAGATCCTCTCAGTCGTCTACTCCAACTTTTACACGGCCAGGACATGTCGAGAGCAGGACACGTTTATACTCTTTGAAAAGGCCCGGCCGCTCTTCGAGATGCTTACAAGCTGGTACCACAGCATCCCGCCCACGCTGCAGATGAATGTCATCTACCAGCGCAAGCTGTGCTTCCACGGCTATCTTCACTTCTCCTACTACGGCGTCGTCATGACTCTCCTCCGCCGCCTGATCCGATCTACTGCCCTACCTCCACGCTGCACCGATGACCGAGTCGTCTCGGATATTCGCCAGATAGCTCTCCAGACGGCTCAAAACGCAATCAGCTTCGTCACAAGCTTGAGACCAGACCACCTAGAAGCCTTCTGGTACTTCACCTCTCCCTACCTCTTCTCGCTCCTGGGCTCCTTCACCACCCTCCTCCTCGTAACCTCTCTATCATCCCAGGAGCGTCACTTCTGGCAAGAAACTCTCAACTCGTACCTCTGGAACCTCCGCATGATGAGCAAGAGCCACGAACCCATGCAGTACGCCGTGAATCGCCTCGAGGGCGCCATCCTCCGGGGTCTGGAGCACGCCCTGGCCGTCAACCTCAACGAGCCCCTCAACGACAAAGTCAGCCCCATGATGGGCAACTACGCCCCGGACATATACGAGTTCACCGACTTTGGCGACTGGGACCTTGCCGCGGGCGGCAACGGGGCGTACGACCTCCTCAGCGGCATGGTGATGCAGCCGAACCCCCTGATGCCGCAGGAGGACATGAGATGAAAAAGAAAAGGTAGTAATGAAAAATTGGCTGTAATTGTTAATCATGTTCTTTTTACTCGGCGTCCTCGAGACCATTGTCAGACTCGACTGAGAGGTCCTTGAGTCCCATGGATCGACGCATTGACATGTCGACAATGTCAACCATGCCATCCTCCACAAACCATCCAAACCTGCGGACGCCCTCACGGTCGTTTTCCGCCCAGGACGATGGTATAGGGAGGCGGAAGCTCAGTGCTCGTCCTCCACAGAAGGCTTCCACCAGCTGACCTCTCAGAAAGAGGAAGACGCCATCGACGAGACTGACACCATCGTGTCGTACAAGCTCAGGTCCGTCGATAGGTCTAGGGAGATGAAGACGATACTGATCCGCCCAAAAGTCATCGAGAGGAGGAAAATCTGTAATCAGAGAAACAGAAAACAAGCCATTCCCCGAAGGACTAAACTGCAGCCTGTGCCCCTTTCCCGAGCCGTCAGTCTGCAGCATGACCCCGAAGCTGTGAGCGTCACAGGCGGCGACTTTGAAATCCACCACAATGTCCCTCCTCCACTCGGCAGAGCCCAGCTCTGGAAAGTGCGTGGCCGTCGAGCCGAGGGAGCAGAGGTACAGGCTAGGGGCGGCGTTGCTGGGTGACACGGGTCTCGACGTCTGCCAGATGTAGCTCCTGAACTCTTGCGAGGCGTCGATGCGGAGGCACGCGTTCCTGTCTGCCCATAGCACTCTGGTGATGCCGAGATCACCTCCCCAGAGCCACTTGTTCTCGTCGTCGACATAGTCCCCGATCCAGCCGAAGCAGACCCTCTTGTCTGGGTCACCAGCCTTGGGACAAGACTTTGCCGCGTACCATCTCCGACCGTCGAGTCGACCGTGAGAGCCATCCCGTGGTACACGAAACGGTCCCCGCGGTGTGTCGGCGATGCGGTACACGGTTCCAGCGTTGGGGGCGTGGAACCGAGAGTACACGAGGTACCACTTGCCATTCGGCAGCGAGAAGAGCTCTGGGCACTCGGGGCAGAAGACGTCACTCGGCGCGTACAGCGGCTCCGGAGCCACAGTCCAGGCCTCGAGGTCAGGAGACGTGAGCAGGGCGATGCACCCGCGGCTCCAGTACGGTCCGCTGGAGAGACGGGTGCCCACGAGCATCCAGTATCGACCCTCGCCCCGGTTGTACATGACAAAGGGGTCTCGAAAGTCAATGTCCTCGAACCTCGCCAGCCCGTCGCCGATGATCGTTATAGGCTTCGAGGGCTTCTGGAACCTCGATCCGTGTCGGTCCGTCGCCTTAACTCGCAGTATCGTCTGTCGGCCGTTCTGAGATAGGTTGTAGCCCGTGTAAAAGATATTCATATTCTCGTCCGGACCGAGCACTGCAGAGCCCGTCCAAGCCCCGTCGGCGTCGGCATCGAGATCAGACTCCCCAGGGGTGAGGACAAACTCCGGGTCCCTCGTCCACTCGATGAGGTTTGTCGATCGCAGCCGTGACCATGATGACCTCAGACGCTCGGGGTGATGCCTCGTCGAGGGAGGCGTGGTTAGGTGGAAGACGTGGTACGTGTCGTCGACGAGCAGGGGGATGACATCGGCCGAGGCCTCAGTAGAGGAAGGTCGAGAGTAGGGGCAAGTCTCTGGAGGAGGAGTCGGGACTGGGAGGATGGATCGCATATTAATTACTCGGGGGGGAGCTTTGTTGGGTTGTCTCAGGGATAAAAAAGAGAGTCAAGGGTGTGTTTCTCGCTAGGTAGTGTAATGTATAATGTCTTGTGCATATCAACAAAGAAAGCATAGACAGGCAGGCAGCTGCTGTCCGGTCAAGTTTATATTCCGATAATCCTCTCACTTACTACGTATCAAAATATCTCGCCTCTTCGATGGCCCAACCTCGTGCCATCACCAAAGAAGACCTTGACTGTCCTCCCTTCCGGAGCAAACTCCAAAACTAACCTTTGGAGAACAACAAACAAGCTTCCCTCCCCCGGCCGACGGCATCTCACGTGGAAGGCAGGCCCTCGATCGTCAGCTCATAATTAAAAGCCACGGCGCGGCGCTTCCCCATGGAGCAAGGCGTATCCCTGAATGCGGGTTCCCTGCGACGAAGCCGTCGAAACTCTATTGTGACAACCCCGGTATGCCCAGACCAACGAGAGCGAGGCGAGCGGGGGGGGGAGGAGAAGAGGAAGACGCCGCATGGAGAGACAGAGGAGAGACGGAAACTCACGAGGGAGAGCTTTTTGCATTGAGTCGAGAGAGAGCAATGGGTTGCTTTTCCTTCATCTGTACAAACCCGGTCTTGCGGGCGTCCTCGACTACCTACATTTGATATTGCATACCGGAGCTTCATCCCCCCCTTCTCACATCAACATCCCGGACACTCTTATCAAGTGCCGGAATTTCTCTGCTCCAGATTCCAGACCGTTTGAACTAGTTAGGGGGTCCTCTCCCCCTTCAGCCCTGTCTGTATTCGCGATCCCACAAACTCTCGGTCCCGAAGCTCAGCTCCACCACCCCCCCGGGAACCATGCTCAACATCAAGTATCCATACGTTTGGCTCTTTTGCGGCTTCGCAGCCATCGGAGCCTGTCTTTACGGTTGGGACGGCGTATACTTCAATGGAGTGTCTACGCTCGGTACGTGAGGCCATCTTTCCTTTCCGGAAGCCAAGTTCTCATCAACTTTTGTGTGTTTGTCCCCAGATGTCTTTATCCGCCACTTTGGCCGCCTCAATGCCGACGGCGAGTACGAAATCTCCCCCGCGAGCCTGGCCGTCATGACGTCCATGATCAACGTCGGCGAACTAGTCGGCTCGCTCTCGGCCGCGCCGCTCAACGACTTCCTCGGCCGCAAGGGGGTGTTTGCGACGGGGACTGTTGCCATTGTCGTCGGCGTCGTCATGCAGCTCTCTACCACGTCTAGCAGGGCCCTCATGACTGCCGGACGAGCCGTCATGGGCTTTGGAGTGGGTAACTTTTCGGCCACCTCGCCGCTGTACATGGGCGTATGTTCCCCCCCTCCCCCCTGAACTATGGAAAAGTCCTAGGACCCTGACGTTCTTTTTATAGGAAATCGCACCAGACTCCCTCCGCAGCCCTCTGCTCATGTGCTGGCAGCTCACCCTCTCCGTATCGCAGATCATGGCCGCGGCCGTGAACCGCGGCGTAGTCGACAACCAGACCACGTTTGCCTACCGCTTCCCGATCGGCTTCCAGCTCGTCTTCCCTCTCATAATCATCCTCGGGATCCGCTGGGTGCCCGAGTCCCCGCGCTGGCTGCTCCGCCGCGGGCGTCCCGATGACGCGGACAAGTCGCTGCGCCTGCTGCACCGCGAGGACAAGGGTTACGACCCGATGCCCGTCATGCGGTCCATACAGGAGGATCTCGAGAGGGAACGTGCGAGCGAGGCCGAGGGATCGTGGATGCAGCTCCTTACGGATCCTATAGAGAGACGAAAGGTGGTGTATAGTGCGGGAGCGTTGGTTGCGCAGCAGATCAACGGCATCCAGTGGTTCTACTACTTTGGCACTGTCTTTTCCAAAGCCATTGGGCTCAAGGACCCGTTCCTCATGACTCTCATTGTCTTTATCATTCAGGTCTTTGTTGTCTTGGCGGCTGTGTTACTGGCTAACAAGCTCCCTCGACGGCCCTTGTTGATGATCACGACGGGCATCATGACCGTTTCCATCTTTGTTGTTGGCTGTCTGGGAATCCCTGGTGGAAATCCCAGCGAGACTATCGGTAAGGTCATCATCAGTTTTGTCATCATTGAGATTGTAGCTTTCAACTTTGCCTGGGGACCTCTTGGCTGGACTATTGTAAGTCTACAACTCCTCTCTCCATACACATCTAATCTATACAGGCATCTGAAATGGCCGTCGGTCGAAACCGCAACAAAATCTACGCCGTAGCCGTCGCCGCCTTCTGGGTAACAGTCTGGGTAACAGTCTTCACCCTCCCCTACCTCTACTACTCGGCGCACCTCGGACCCAAGACGGGCTTCGTGTACACGGGGCTCTGCTTCGTAACCTGGGCATACGTCTATTTTTGCGTCGGCGAGGTGACGGGCCGCAGCATCGAGGAGATCAACGGCTTCTTCCGCGACGGCATCCCGGCGAGGAAGTGGAGGGAGCAGCCGCGGAAGGGGGAGGCGGCGCACGAGGTAAGGGGGAGCGATGGGATGAGCATCCTTGAGGTGGAGGGCGATTCTAAGGCGTCGAGTCCATGAGTTGATGAATGAATATTCAGAGATTGATACCCTTGTTCATGTTGTACTGGGCGTTTGATATTGAGAGCAGATATGAATATGACAACTTGGCTATTTGACGAACCATGGCTTACACCTCAACGCAAGGATTAATCAGGTATTTAGAAGGGAACTTTAAAAGCTCTACATTGCCTGGGGTGTTTTCCCCCTAATCAAAGATTGGCATCGTAAATGAAATGAAGAAATGCTGATGAGTGCCAATGATCCCCTCCGTGATATGCCAGATACCCGCTCCCTATCAACATTGATACACATATAATCTTGAACCAATTACGCCTTTCAAGTGCACATCCAATCTATCTCACTCTCGTCTGCATGATATAAGCCCTCTGTGGAACAAATCTCTCCTGTCCATCGTACATAATCTTGACAGTCGTGTCAAAATACGCCGACCGAGGCTGTCGAGGAGCCCACCCCATGTTTGCTCTGAACCGCGGCACAGGCGGCCTCTGCTGCTGGGGAGGAGGCGGCGGCAGAGGCTCAAGATGTTCTTCTAGGCCAAAGAGAGGTTCTAATGGCTCCGGTTCGTATGTGTTTGACACGTCCCAGTTTGGTTGGCCGTTTCCCATGGTGCTTCTTGTGAAGCTGGCTGGGTAGCCAGAGCTGCCCATCCATGCGTCTTTTCTGAGATTGGTGTGTGGAGAGTGGCTTAAGTTGTTGTTTCGTGATGGATGAGTGACGTGTGGTGAATAAATGGGTTGTGAATGGGTTGCTGAAGATGGACGAGAAGTTGTTCCTTGCTTTGACAGCAAAGCTGGGTTGATAGTCTGCGGTTGCCGTTGGAGATGAGGCCGTGGAGATGCGCCAGCGCAATATTGATTAAATGCCATTGTTGCTCAAGGTCAAGTCCGAGTATGATTCAGTGTCCTCGATGCCTCGAATGTCAAATCTAGCTGCAGAAACCTCGAGACAGGTCCCTCATTTTGTTTCAACCGAGTCCCCAGCGACTTCTGATGCACCATCGCCACCCAAAGAACCCGTTACTTTTAATAGATGAAACACACAAAGAAACTACGAAACAGACTTGAAGAAGTTACGATAATAGACTTGTGCTGACGGCTGTACCTTGCAGGTGTGTCTTGTTCTTTGTTCTCTCGACAGGGGTAGATGCACCACCCGCATGTTCAAAGACACTTAGAATAGATCAACCACGAATAGATGTGTCCGAGCTCTTGGAATGGCTTGCATCATTGAAGTTGAGGGGGGTATCTTCGATAGGTAACTCGGTAGCTTCAACTCCAACAATGTCCACACGACACAACAACAACACAACTCCAGATTTCCACACACCACCATTACACACTTGACACCATTAAACTCAATCATACACAACGAGCCTTAGACTCTCTCCTCCGAGTGCTCAATCGCAGAAGTCTTTGAAGCCGTCTTGACAAAGTCGTCGTGCTCGCTCGGCGCCCGATCGTGAACGTAGCCAAACATAACGTCCATCTCGTCGAGCGTCTTTCCCTTGGTCTCGGGCAGGAAGAAGAAGGCCCAGATGGCGGCGATGATCATCCAGCACGCAAAGAAGAACCAGGTGCCGTAGCCAAAGGACTTGAAGATGTAGGGGAGAGCCTTGGTGATGGCGAATTGGGTGACCCTGTAGCGGAAAGGTTAGCTGTCGCTGTGCTTGACTGTTAGGGGGAGATGTTACCATTGGATACAGGCAGCCCAAGTTCCGGTCAAGTTACGCAAAGCGCCAGGGAAGATCTCAGCAGAGACGATCCAGGGGATACCATTAAGACCAAATGACCAGCTAGAGAAGGTTAGAAAACTCTTGCTCAACAGAATGAGGATGAATTCTTACAAGACAGAGTAGATCATAATCATGGCCGTAGCGGCCCTGCCACCAGCAGCCGTCGAAGGCGAAAGCTCCCTTCCTTCAGCGATGATGCTGGCGGGATGTCCAATCTTGACGTACGCGCCCACGATCCACAGGCAGGCAGAGCACATGGCCGAGGAGATGATTGTGGGATTGCGTCGTCCCCACACGTCGATCAGGGCGCCGTAGAAGATGATGGATGCGACAGCTGGGGGAACAGTTAGCATATGGGATACAGTTCAAGCTTTGTGTACTGACCCTTGACGAGGCCGTAGATGCCGGTGTAGAGAGCTACATCGCTGATACCGAGCGAACCGAAGAGAGTGGGAGAATAGTAATTGATGGCTGTCATGTTAGTCTATATAAAGTCGCGGGGTGGCTTCAGACTTACCAGCAGCGCCAGACATGTTCTGCAGAGCAAAGGAGCAAAAGACAAGGAGAACACGGTTCCACATGCCCTTGCGAGATAGCTCAAAGAGAGCACCGCGGAAGAAGGCCCAAGAGCCTGTGCCATACTTGCCAGCGATGATGGATTCGTCAGCCAGACGGCTTCGGATCATGTCGAGATCCTCCTGAAGATCTAACACCCCACAGATTAGCCTCAGCCTTTGTATGCTGCTGTTTTGCACCACTTACACTTGTGATCCCGAGGTAGCTTTCGCAGACACTCCAACGCCTGAGTCGCCTCCTCCTCACGATCCTTACGCATCAGCCACAGCGGACTCTCGTGCAGAATGAAGCCTCCAAACAAGAGAACACCGGCGGGAATGATCTGCACAGCCATGGGAACACGCCAGCTGGTGGCGCTGGTAGGATCCATGTTCTGGTTGATGCCATAGTTGATCCAGAAACCGACGAGCGAACCGATCTGGTATGCGACCTCGAAGAGACCTGTCAGGATACCGCGGATCGAGACGATGGAGAGCTCGGCGATGTAACTCGGGACGGTGGCGGTGATGGCGCCACAGGCGATGCCGGTAAGAGCACGGCCAGCATCTGAAGCTGTTAGATGAGGAGCACATATCAGTGGGACAGATACTCACAGATATACGAGAGCTGGTGAGTGGCAGCCGTCATAAGAATGGCCCCAATGAGGAAGACGACCACATTGGCCTGCAACGCCCACTTGCGACCGACCTTTTCAGTAACTGTCAGACAACAAATTAGTATCCTGCACATACATCCAACACCCAAAAGTGAATCATACCCAGAAAACAAATAATAGCGCCAAAGAAAGCACCAGCCTGAAAAGTAGCAGTAATATTGCTAGAAATATCCGCCGAGTCGTTCACCCCGATACTAAAGTCGCGCTTGAAGCTATCACGAGCAATCGTGGTACCGACAAAGGCAGAGTCGTAGCCGAACCTACACAAAAAGTCAGATACAAAAACACGAGAGTTTTTCATGAGGACCAACTCACAGCAGCGATCCAGTAGCGATGACGGATGCTTCGGTGTAGAGACGCCAGTTGTACACCTCCTTTGGCGTGGGCCGATCCTCCACAGCGCGAAAGCCACCCATTGTGAAGATAAAGAATCAAGTCGTGATGGGATAAAAACTTTATTGTTGAACGGGGTGATCCCTGCTCAGTTCATCATTGTCTGACAGCCAGAAAAGAACCCCGCGGGAGACTGGACAAGATATTTATCCCAAAGTCCCTCCCCATCCCGACCTTGGGATTCTTTACGCACCATCGGGAACCGGGGTAAAAAGCGGGGAAAGGAACACAGTCTGGGGATGAATTGTTCCTCGGTGTGTAGAGAGTCAAAAGTTGGAGAAGGGGTAGCGGAGCAGGGGTGTTGAATCTGGGGGATGTGTCACGAGGTGGAGAGAGTCATGCCAGAAAGCAAAGAGCACGGTTGTATCGATGGGATAACATCCGAGTAGCGAGCCGAGGCGAGCGAGGGAAGCGATTGGAGGGTTGAGGAATGCGGGGGACGGTGTGTTCGGGTTAGCTTGGGCCGATGATCGGATATTCAGATGGTGAACTTGGGAGCGATTCATGACACTCTTGGGTCAGACGGAGCAGGGGTGTTTTGTAGAAGTGGTGATTATGTTGATGCTGGGGGTTTGTAAAGACGGCAGCTCGAAGGCTGGTATCGTGATACCATGGCACATCACAGGTCGACAAGAACGTAGTGTTTGATGGCACAAGACTCCGAGGCATGGGGGATGATCCGCCAGCTTCATCATCAGCGATCAGTTGTCGAAATTACACAATAGGTAAGCAATTAACACCACAGCAAGTCCCATTCAATTCATTCATATGCTCCATGTAAACTCTGTGAAGCAACATCACACTGCCCTAGACATCAACCCCCCTCTTCCCAAGACCCTTCTCAACAGCCGCAAGCGGCTCTACAACCTTGAGAATCCAATCCTGCTTCCCTTCATCACTGTACTTGGGATACGGCCGTCGGCAGTGGCAGCTCTCAAGAGGATATCCCCTCAGCTTGGCCACAACCCACTTTGTCCCGTTGATGCCGCCCTTGGCGAATCCCCATTCCATCTTTGCCAGCCGCAGCTGCGCAGCCTCAGCCTCTTTCGTCTTGCCTGCCTTGTACAGGTCAAAGATCTGTGTGCAGACCTTGGGGTACAGGTTCGCGACGCCCGTGATGGTTCCTGTAGCTCCCACGGCCATGGCCGGGACGAGCCAGTCGCTCTGTCCGGCGAGCGCCGTAAACTCGTCGGGCTTGTACTGCGCAGTCACGCGGGCTACCTTGGCGATACCTCCACACGTCAGCTTCACGCCGACAATGTTGGCATGTTGGCCAAGTCGCTCCAGCATTTCCGAGTTGACATCGAGTCCAGCGACGACGCCGGGGAAGTTGTAGATGACGACGGGCACCGGGCTCGCGTCGGCCAGCTCCTCAAAGAAGTCCAAAATGGCATCTTGGGTCATGGCAAAGTGGAAGTAGCTGGGCGTCAGGACGAGGACAAAGTCGGCGCCTGCGTCCTTGGCCAGCTGAGTCTCGTTGATGACTTCTCGCGTGCATTGCGACGAGGTTCCCAGTGTGATGGTGATATTTGGGCGCCCGGCAAGGGTGGCAATCTCTCGAGTCGTTCGTACCAGCTGTGACTTTTCAGCAGCTGTGAGGGTCACGGCCTCGCCGTTGGTACCAGCAATGACGACTATCGCGTGTTAGCAATGACCGACCTTGCGCCCGTTTAGGTCTACGTACTTCCGTCAAGGCCAGATTTCACGAGGAACTCAATGTGCTTCTTCTGAAGGTCCCAGTCAATCTCTTGGTTGGCATCATTGGCGAACCAAGTGAGACTAGGAACGTGGATTCCAGGTGGAAAGGGCTTGCCCTTTGTCGCCGCGATTGAGCCCATGTTGACCAAGTTTGATGTGCGTTTGAAATAAAAGACCCAACACCGTAGGATGCAGAACGTAAGACGAGAAGAATCAGAAGAAAAAGTTGCCTCGGGGTCCGGAAACAAAGACTGGTTTCTTATGTGGGATTAGCAGCGACTTATCCACAGGCTCTGTCTCATGCTCAATCCCACCCCCACGGAGTCTCCATTAAGCTCCAACGACGTCATGCCACGTTCAAACGCAGAGACTGGGAAACAGCAACATGCCTTGCGAGTTGTCGTACAACCAGTCAAGCTTGACGGGTCGCAATGGCTTCAAGCGGGGAAGTTGGGGATGCAAGCTACATCCGATCGGCACCAAGAGTGTGTGTGGGGCGTCGAGCCGAGCATCAAGCAGGGGTCTTTCGAAACGATGGAAGCCGTGTCTCGTGCCTTGGAACACTTTGAAGCCGACTGGACCGGGTCATCGGTATTGTTGATGCTGTAAGCTCTGGGGTGGGCTCTGGGGTGATGAGCTGCCGAGCGACCAGGCGAGTCACTTCCCGGAACAAGATCATGCAGCTGAACCGTTGAACACACGCCATCAGACGATGGCAAAGCACGAGTTGAAGACGGCGTGCATGACAGCTCGGATATCCATCCGCACCTTGCCAGCCTCCTGCCGCGCCTGAACCTCCTCGAGCACCTGAGCAGTGATGCGAGCGTTTGTAGCCACCTTTTCCATCTTTAGAATCTGCGTCTTGATCCAGACCTTCTCGCTGGGGTCCTGCTCCTCAACGCCCAGCATCAGCAGGGGCCAGAGCATGTTGACCGGGAGGATGTCCTCGGGCTCCAGATCCTCGACGATCTGGCGAGCCAGCTTCCGGATCTGATCCAGCGCCTCGGACGCCTCCTTCGTCAGGGGCAGCGTCTTGTAGGCGACGCGGTGGAGGTGGACTTTGCTGGCGTGGAAGTTGGCGAGATATGTGCGGAATGCCCTGGTGATTACAAAAGCCAGGTGCTTCGAGACATGCGGCTCCGTCAGCTTCCCTGCAACTGCATAGTCCATCAGCGGAGGGCGCTGCTCATACAGGGTTCGCAGGTCAGCTGCAATCACAGCCCCGATGTTCATGACCTCTATCTCATCCTCGACGGTCCCTCGCGAACGATGCCACGGATCAATCTTGGAGATTCTCCCCATGAAGCTCTGAACCTTTTGATAGAAGACAACACCAGGTTGGTACAGGACTTGGAAGAGAACATCCTCAATGTCGTCGGTGCCATCAGGTCTAGAAACGTCGTCGGCGTCCCCGTCGAGACTTGCAGGTGATGCTTCCACAAGCAAAATCTCGTCGTCCTTGGTCAAGAACAGACCGTCGCCACCCGCCGATACCGCTCGCCCGTCGAGAAGCCGAATCCACAAGAGCAGCTGCTTTTCGTTCGACGTCAAGCCACCCTTGTTGCTTCCTTGAAACAGGAGATACGCGCGCTTCAGGTTGGAATGCGCCGCGTCGAGTCGACTTTCGAGAATATCGATGTAACCGAGGAAGAACAGGGCAGCAAGGAGGTATTCACGGGCAGCGCTGTGCTCAGTCATGAGCGTGCCATCATAGCTAGCAACGTCTGCCACAGCCTGCTCGTAGTGACTCTGATCGCTCGTGTTCCACGTCCCGTCTTTCCGGGAGAGCAACAGACTTGAAAAGGCAAGGATCGCGTATCGAACCATGGGAGACACATTGGCCATCTCGACGACAGCCTGCCGCATTGTAACCCACTTCTTCTGAGTCTCGACTTCTGCAATGATAGGAGGATTGACAGAGCTCGCGAAAAACTCCATCAACCTGTCGCTCGCAGCTCCTTGAGGCAAGGCCGCTGTCTCTGGGCTGTCGTTGCTTTGCGAGATGGAGGATCCTGGAAAGGGATTTGCAAAGGTTGTCCTGTCCGGGAAGGTGATTTGGGAGTGCGCAGCCTATAACACAGGTTACCGGCAGCCCGATGTAGTTTTTGTTTAGCTGTAGACCTACCAGCATATGCGCCTCTAACCCGGGGTTTGGGTTCATATCCGGAGACACTTGCTGCCAGAAATCGCCCGAGTCCCACATGAAGCTCGCATAGTCAAACACCTCATCCACGGCATGCGCAGGCTGAAATACCGAGGCCCCTGGCGATGCATCCGTCGCAGGCGACAGGTTCTGCTCAGGCTGTTGGTTGCCCATGTCGGTGGTTGCCTGCCTCCTTTGAGCCGTTGATCGTTGCTGGGGACGCCATTTGCACTCAAAATTGAGTCTCTCGCAATGAGAGCACCGCGGCCTCTGCTCGTCGCACTTGACTTTTCTCCTCCTGATAAGAGTGTCAGTTCACAAGGCGCGTCAGGACTGGGTTTACACGCACTTGCACGTCAAGCATCCCTCGCGCGAGCGGAGATGTCTCCTCGGCCGTGTCGGCGAAGCGGCATAATCCTGAGGGGTCATTCCGCTTCGAATCCGAGGAATTAGGGGTCTTGCTCCATTTGCGTCCATGATTATTAGTAGCGTAATAAAATTGCGACTGTTAAGACGCTCAAGTCTGAGCTCATGATGAGAAGCTCGAACATGCCGTCGTCACCTGATAGCCCCGGTTAAGCATTTTACGGGGCATTAAGAATGGGAAAGAAAACTGCTTGGTTGCTAGGGTAACTATACTTCTAGTAATTATATATAAGTATATAGCCTTTTAATATTAAATAATAAGTTACTTTAATAATCTTTAGTTATA
The DNA here is from genome assembly GCA_013623515.1 of Fusarium illudens. Lineage (NCBI taxonomy): Eukaryota > Fungi > Ascomycota > Sordariomycetes > Hypocreales > Nectriaceae > Fusarium > Fusarium illudens. The sequence goes on from JABFEX010000280.1 coordinate 14,337, forward strand.
AGGTATTATTTTAGCCTCTTTTTATAAGGGTATAATTATAATA
>JABFEX010000281.1:0-28837 GCA_013623515.1 Fusarium illudens
TTTTTCGTCAAGACAGGGGGGGGGGGGCTTCTTTTCACAAAATGGAAACTCCGATGCGACTTGTGTGGGATACGCCATGGCGGAATAATGCACACGGGTTACGTCAGCCAAGTTATCGTGCGGATTGTCTCAGGAGAGCTACAGCGCGGGTTGGGAGGGCGCCCACCGACACATCCCCCCCCTTATCAGAGAGCCAAGCTTCCAGTTATTAGATGGGGGAATGTGAAGGGTTGCTTCCGCTCGCCCGGCATTGCATATTGGGGTGTCGTCTACCTCGTGAAAGCCACGTGTGCGTGTTGCGGTGCTGCCGCGTCGAGCATAACCGCTCTCTTCACATCTCGTCCATATTCCTCCTCTCTTGTTTTTTTCCCCCCTTCCCTTATGCGCGCATGCTCCGACACGGGGCCCATGGCCTCATCCGCCCTCCCCCAGACGGAGGGCGCACCCGCCAGCGCGGGAATAGCCTGATAGCGGAGTCGTCGGGGAGTCTTGGCATGCGGGGAGGGGGAATCTGTGCTGCGGGGGATCTAGGATCATGGATTCTCTCAAGATCATCTCGGAGATGGGGGGACAAGGCCAGGGGAAGGAAGAGGGTCATCCATCCACTGGAGATGGGCCGTCGTGGGCTTGCTCTTCAGCCTGAAGGGTGGGAAAATGGGCCAGCGGATGCTGTGTTGCTCTTGGCTCTACCTACAGCAACACCTGGGGAGATACGGGGTCGTGGTCCCGCCAAGATAATACCTCGCGTGGCAAGTTTTGAGCAAAGCTTGCATGTCTTGGCAATAACGCACAGGTCTTGATGGGAATATGGGGCGGGCATCATTCATGGGGCTGACCCAGCTTGGGGTTTGGGTCTGTTGTGAGGAGAAGGACGTCGGTCCCCCGTACGTTCTTGCTCTTGTCTTAAACCCACACGTGGATCAAACATCTTGGCCTTTGTATAAAGCACTCACTCCGTCCTGCCATTCTCTCGCCGATCCCACTCTCCTCAGCAAGCATCGCAGCATCCTCAGTCCCACACCTTGGGTCACCCCCCTCCTCCTCCCCTTCCTTCTTCTCTCCTTTTTGAGTTCTTGAGCTCCTCGAGGCTTCAAGATCTATATACAGTCCCTTGCTTCCCGCTTCCCGCTTCCCCCCACCACACTAGTCCCTCTTCAGTTTGAAGGCACAGCACTCTTCAAGATGACGGCACAAGATAACCTCTCGTATACTCAGCACGAGGTCCACGAACCTCCCAGGCCCAAGACTTCAGACTCATCTGATGGCAAGGGCAAGGCTGAGGGCGTCGAAGAGGCGCGCGGCGAGAACATTGAGTATGTCGACAAGGCTACAGAGCATGCCGTGCTCCGGAAGCTCGACATGCGCATCATCCCCATGGTGATGTGGGTGTATCTCATGAACATGATGGATCGAGGTATGTTTTCTTAGTGCTCCCTGGAAGAAGTCTCCTGCTCACCATCTCATAGTCAACATTGGCAATGCCCGCCTCTTCGGGATGGAAGAGGAGCTCGGCATGGTTGGCAACGAGTTCCAGCTTTCAGTCTCTGTTCTCTTCATCACCTACTGTGTATGTCATCTCCCAAACATTCTTCTGATCTAAAGCTTACAACCCAACCCGTAGCTCTTCGAGTCACCCTCCAACCTCATCATCAAGAAGCTCCAGCCCGCTCGCTACCTCGCTGGTCTCACCCTCTGCTGGGGCATCACCGCCACCTTCAGCTCCTGGGTCAGCAACCTCGGCTCCCTGATCGCCTGCCGTCTCCTCCTCGGTATCTTTGAGGCTGGTTTCTTCCCCGGTGTCGTGCTGTACCTCTCCATGTTCTACGGCCGCCGCAGTCTGGCTCTGCGCATCGCCTACTTCTTCTCCACTGCCGCCGCCTCTGGTGTTGCTGGCGGTCTCGTCGCCTACGGCATCAGCTTCATGGACGGTACTCTCGGCTGGCGAGCGTGGCGATGGGTCATCCTCATCAACGGCGCTCCCACCATCCTCACTGGCATCATCATCCCCTTTGTCCTCCCCAACAGCCCCGAGACTGCCAAGTTCCTCACCGAAGAGGACCGTGAGAACCTCCGCAAGATCCACGAGGAGCAGGTCGGCCGAGCCCGCAACAGCCGCGAGCTCCTCAAGGAGGATGTCGTCGACGCCGTCAAGGACTGGACTACCTGGTGCTACTGCTTCGCTCTCTTCCCCACCCTCGCTATGCTCTACTCGTTTGTCGTCTTCTTGCCCACCATCATCGTCGAGATGGGCGAGTGGAACAACGCCGTCGTCCAGGCCATGACCGTCCCCATCTACGCGGTCGGTGCCGTCGTCTACCTGGTCTGCGCTCGCTTCAGCGACGTCACCCAGCGCCGAGGCTACTTCATCATGGGCGGCATCTGTTCTGCCATTCTCGGCTACGCCATGCTCCTCGCGGGCAAGGGCTCCGGTGTCTCGTACGCGGGCTGCTGCTTCGTCTCGATCGGCATCTTCCTCTCGTCTGGCATCTCGTTTGCCTGGCTCCCCTCCAACAACCCTCGCTACGGCAAGCGAGCCTTCTCTACCGGCATGCATCTGACCGTCGGTAACGCCTCCGGTGTCGCCTCCCCCTTCCTCTTCTCCAACAAGGACAAGCCTCACTTCCGCCCCGGCTACGGTGCCAGCATTGGCATGCTCGCCTTCTCCCTCATCCTCAACACCATCCTGCACCTCCACTTCAAGCGCCAGAACAAGCTCCGCGACGAGGGCAAGCAGGACTACCTCATCGAGGGCAAGACTGAGGACGAGATTGATATGATGGGCGAGCGAAGCCCCCGATTCCGCTTCACCACCTAAGCGGTTTTCCAGACACGCACACACACGCACATATACACACACACTTGTCACATTGGAGCTTTCCAGGCTCTCGTCGGTCCTTTATCATGATTGCTAGTGGAGTTGGCGAGGCGAAGGAAACGGGGATTATGCATGGGATGGAGAATTGGGATTGGGTATTCTTTCGCGCATTCTTCTTGTTGTACATTTCGGCTCTTTACGTTATCGACGGAATTTGATATTGAAACTCGGGAGCTGCATGTACATATCAGATGGACTAGATCGTTATAAATTTCTACTGTCACCCGAACCGATAATACTCTCGCATGCTGTGATTCAGGAGACGAAAGTGAGATTATAGGGGTGGCACAGCAACTAACCCACCCTCTTCCGAGATGACACAACATGTCGCTATTGGGGTTTCACCGAGATGAGAGAGATGCACTTTCGGGAGTATTTCCCAATGGAGGCTGCATGTGCATTACCGTGATCAAATAATACTACCAGCCAAGCCAGATCTGCAATGGAACCCTTGCGGGTTTGCCAAGATGTTGGCCACCACTGCCGTCATTTTTTACCGAGATTTTTCTCTTGGGGTTTCCACAAGCCAAGAAAGCTTGGTGGCACAGTTTCTCTTGGCTCATTTTTGTTGAATCATATCTTGCGTATATGACGGCTAGTTACGGCACATGTTGTCATCTTGGTCAGTCTTGTGTACCTTATCACGGCTAGACTTGGTGTTGACTTGCCGCTCCTTGGAACTACTCGCCACAAAGCGACGTGACATCCTTCATAATGATTCATATTACAGTATCTGCTATAGGTATAATTCGGCTGTTATGACTCTTGAAGCCACTGACAAATCGAGACGTCTCTTTGTCCCCTCAGTCCCCGCCACTCTCGACCTCAGCCACAGCCGCGTCGTCCACATAGGTGCTAACCAGCGGCTCCCAGTCAGCTTCGCCATTACTGGGGATACTCGAGCACCACAGCTGGAACTTGAGAACAGGGTCGGCCTTGGGCGCAGTAAATGTTTGCGACACCTTGGCAAAGTCTCCCCTCTGCATCGGAACCGGGCTTGAAAAGGCTTGGTCGTCGATGAAGAAGACAAACGAGCAGTCGTCGCTGCGGTCGTACCAGTTGAGCTGCCAGTACACGGAAACCTCGTAGTCTTTGCCGGGCACGAGGTTTCTGAGCGGGGTGGAGATGGTGGATGCTGCGTCTTGTCCGGTTGCCTCGACGTATAGGTAACTGTATCTCCCTTGTTAGTAAAGTGTTGGCGATATGGAGAGTGCCTTGCAGGAAGGACTCACGCAGCGCCGGCAGCCGTGCGATAGCGGCTTTGGTCATTGATGGAGCCGCCTCCAGATATGGTCCAGCCTGCTCCTGCGTTATCGAAGCCGGGGTTGGCAAGGTAGCCGGTCGACGTGGGGAGAGCATCGGAAGTTGTGCTGGTGGCGCTGCTCTCGACTGTCGACGATGAAGCTTCCTCGGAGACGGTTGTTGAGGAGATGACAGTTGATGATTCAGCTGCAGAGGACGAGGAGACGACAGTTGATGATTCGATCACAGTGGAAGAGGACATTGAGTGGCTCGAATGAGCTCTGCAGCGGCTGGCATCGACACCAGCCAGAGCGAGAGCTGCACAGGCAGCGAGGACTTTGCGGAGGGCCATGGCGTGAAGTGGTCAAGGTGAGATCGGAGAGATCTTGCAGATCAGATTGGAGGGACCTCTGTATTTATTCATTCTGAACTAAGATGGGAATTCGTCAGCTAGGGGGTGGCTTGAAACTATTGTTCTACTACTCTTCTAGCCCATCTCTTGATTGGGGCGACAGGGGGGCGTTATCCATCAAAATCAATAGTGCAGCTATTTCGGACTTTTATTGGACTCGGCCGAAGCGAGAGGCTAAGGATGGCGGAATAGCCCTCGCGGCAAAGATGACTTGCGAGGGCTAATCTTGTATCCGTAGCAATCTAGTTAATGGATGGATTTGTCCATGATATTAATACGTGGACAGCTCTATAAAGACCATCTCCATCGCGCACTGGCACATCCCGACATTCTCGTTGTGGATTTCTTTCAAGACACCAATGCCGACTGACCACAACGCTATGCCTTGACTAGTTGCTATTCATTAACAACGCGACCATTTGCGTCTTGGCGGTGTAGAGCTGGGATGAGGACTTCTCAGCGTGGAGACCACAGATTGACATGGCCCTCATTAGGAATCTGTACTTTGTATTTGCTGAGATTGATGAAGCCTCTTCACTTAAACAGCTCACTCAGATTCATCCAGCTTCGCCTTGAGTTAACAATTATTCGATAAAAGTATGCTCATCAACTCAAGCCAATTCATCGTGAGTGGCGTTGAGGCAGATACGGAAAAGACATGGAGAAGAAAAAAGCCAATCAACTCCCACGTGGGCGCCATGCGCAACCGTCTCTGGCTGCAGCGAATGACTTCGAATTCGTCAACGTCAGCGAATGCAGGCGCTTCTTTTACAAATGGCTCATTTCTTGCTTCTCTTTTCTCCTCATGTAGACGCAGCCGTGCGCAGCCAAGATGGTCATCTTGACGTCCTTTCGTCAGTCTCCTACTTACTTGTACGTCAAGACTTATTGTCTTTGCGCCCTGGTTACTTTATTTCAAGCCACGCCTGTCACTTCTAGGTTGCATCTCACCAATCAACAGCCTGGCTCTCGTAACGTCTTGACGACAAAGCCGAGCCCGCATTCCATACCCAGACTTCGGGACCAGGCTAGGGATATTATTCCCAGCAGCGTTGAGTCCTCGTCTTCAGTTCCATCTACTATTTTCAATCGAGCTACACATATCGTTGAGAGGTGGTACGGCAGAGCAGTTGACTTGGCTCAGGTCAAGGCACTGCTGAAGCGCGATGATCAAGACCTCAAAACGTACCCGGAGCTCCGATGGGACGCCCAAGTCCGGAATGGGTCCTCTTTGCACCACAAGGAGAGAAAGTTCCTTGAAATGCGCAAGCGGAAAATATCTTTCCTGGGCGATGATTCGCTTCATCGTTTCCTTGACCTCCCTCCAGGCGAGAACGTCGACCCTAGAGATGTCCCGCTTGTTGCCCTCGGAGGATCAGGAGGAGGTTATCGAGCCATGTACGGCCTTACTGGCTTTATATCAGCAGCAAAGAAGCTCCATCTATGGGACTGCATCACTTGGGTCGCGGGTGTGAGTGGGAGTTGCTGGACGCTCGCGGCATACTACACCATTGCTCGGCACGACATCTCTAGGCTGGTTCAACACTATCTTACCGTGGCAAGCGAGTCAGCGCATCCGATGAGCATCCGCGCTCTTGACATGGTTGCTCGGAGTAAGAGAGGAGTTTACTTTCTTATCGGTCCCCTGGCGAGAAAAGCCCAGACCAGCATCATTGGATTGGGCATCATGGATCTCTATGCCACCTTGGCGACTACCTATCAGCTCTTGTCCCGCGAGCCTAAGGGGAGACTGAGTCGGGCTACCTTTCAGTGGTCTAAGATTTGGCATCGTTCCGGCATTGACAAAGGGCTAGAACCTATGCCGATTCTCACAGCTGTCAGACGTGTGCCGAGGTTTTCGTATGGAGCGAAGCAAGATGCCTACTCGACATCTCCTACCAAGACGTTCCGCGTCAAAGGAAGGATAGAAAATAGCCAAGGGATCTCCTCCAGAACTGCCACTCCCCAAGCAGACTTGGCAATCAACACCAAGCCTCCACCTAAACAACAATTTCAGTGGTTCGAAATCTCACCCCTCGAGATTGGGAGCCCAGACCTCAATCGGTACATTCCCACTTGGGCATGGGGCCGGACTTTCATATCAGGCCACTCTATCGATCGTCGTCCCGAGCAGTCATTCTCCCTGCTACTGGGCCAATGCACGAGTGCCCCTGCAGGACCCTTGACGGGATATATATCGACTCTGTTGGCGACTATGTCAAAGGGCACTATCATGTCACGAATACTGTCGCTTCTCAACAGCTTTTTGAGTATGAAGAGGTGGGAGGGCTTGTGGGGGAATCCCATACGTGCAGGGCATGATCCAAACCCCTTCTATGGCCTCGAGAGGCCAATTAGACCGAGAATGCATGCTCTTGAACGGTCTTTGCATGGCCCGGAAAGAGCAAAGATCCACCAGGACAAGAGCACGGTCTGCGACGGCATTCGTTCTATGACCGATATCCCGGCAACAGAACATTCAACAGCTGACATGCCATGGGAAGCTCAAGGCCGTACTCGACTGATGGACAGTGGCATGTCAAACAACCTCCCCAATCACGTCTTGGCTCGGCCGGAGCGGGGCGTCGACATCTTCATCGCCTTTGATGCTTCGTCGGACGTCCAGACCGGGGCGGCAATCCAGCGTTTGCACCACTTTGCGGCGGACTTTCATATCGAATTAGGGGAGGAGACTACCATGTTTCAGGGGCCGGGTGGAGGTTCTCACCCCAACACCAAGGATGCTACAACTCATAGCCCCGACATTGAATCACGATACATGAGTCACTACGCCAAAGTGTTTCAAGGTAAAAAGCGGAACGGCCAGCAGATTTATATCGTCTACTGTCCCCTCTTGCCAAACAGCATGAATCCGGGCTTCAATCCCTCGGTGAGTCTTGCTTGCGTGGTAAATGCTCTTCACGACTGATCAGTTCCAACAGACGGCATCTTTCTCTACGTCATACAATCTCATGTGGACGCCGGACCAGATCAAGGGTTTGCTCGCGACTTCGGAGGCAAATGTTTGCATGTATGCGGTGCCCACGATTAGACGGGTGATGAGAAAGGTTTATGAGAATAAGAAGGCGAATCGGCTGGCATCAAAGACTTACGAAACGGGATAGACTACTGCATTTAGACTAACTAAAGGACACAAGTCGTGGTTCGTGGTCCATCACCCCGGCTAATGCAAGTGCGTCAAAACAGAGTATGACCGACCTAGGACTTGAGAATACCAAGTAGAATACACAAGAGGGGAGTTGAAAAGTGCTCTATACTATCTCTAACCCTCATCTGAGCGCTAGGCAAGCTCAACTCGCCAGCCATGGATCCTGCAGCAGTTCCTTTGCTGTCGGGCGCTTACTGGGGTCCCAAGCAAGAGCTCTGCGCATAAACCCAAGGAACTTGGTCTTGTCTTTCAGCTTAGTTTCGACCGCCTCCAAGGTCTTTTCCTTTGGAATGGGAACAAACTCGTCCCAGTTATCTGAATGACAAGAAATGGTTAGTAGTGTCGTAAAGCAAGACGATATTGACACATACAGTTTTCATCCCAGTACTCGAGGGCTCTCTTGCGATTCCGGTTGAGAAGCTCAGCAGGTGGTGGACCTAGAGCCGCGATGAGTTCGGAAAAGTGAACACCGTCTGAGAAGCTCCCGTCTTCTTTGCGGGCGCTGAAGAGAGTCCGCCCTTCGAGGAGATCCCATGCCTAGTAGGAACAAGCATGTTAGACCGGGAAGGTGACACTGAATGGTGAACAGCTTACTGTGAGTCCGACACTCCAAATGTCGACGGGATAGCTCCATTGAATGTACAAGAGCGTTTCGGGGGCTCTGTACATTACGGGCATGATGTCGCCAGCGTGAGGACCAGCTCCGAGTCTGACTTCTCCAAAGTCAGAGAGGAGAAGTGGTCCAACCTTGGGTTTCATGAGACGAGAGAAGTAAATGTTTCGGTCTGATAGCTCCTTGCGAGGGACAGGGTTTGAAAATTCGTTGTCTTCGAGCTTCTTGAAGAGGGAGTTGTCCTCTAGGCCGAGGAGGAGGTTGCCGGGATGGATATCTAGTGTGTGCTCGGTTAGTTGACACGACCCACAGTCAGAGAAAGGAAAATATTGATTTCATACCAGTGTGCACTACCTGAGCTTCTGTGTGGAGAAAATCAACAGCCTGGAGAAGTTCTTTGACAGCACTCTTGACGAAGTCCTCATCAAAGCCACGGCCTTTCATAAAGACAGTATCCATGTCCCGCAGACTCATTTGGGAGACCTGAAGAGCTAGTACAATATGATTGCCTCGCGGACCATGGACTTGGAAAGCCGCCAGGAGCTTCCTGACGTTGCTCGCTCCCACGTGTTTACTGGGTAGATGATTGTTCAAGTGCTCGTAGAAAGGTAGCTCGCGATGCTCCACAGAGTTGTGGATGTAGACTTTGAGAGCTACATACTGGTGATCTCTGAAGTTGATGGTTAAACAAGTCGTACTGCTCGATAAGGTGAGAACTCACTCAAGGTCGCGTGCAAGCCAGATGGTGGAGGAGGAACCATAGCCCAGCTTGGCTACCGTTTGAAACCTGCCATTGAAGACTTCACCCAAGCGCACTGGGTAAAAATGATCGGGATTGTACTCTGGCATTCCCTCTTCTTCGATGGGCTGGTCTTTGTCCACCACGTCGAAACCCTGGGTGGGGAACGTGCGTGGTTCCGATCGCGGACGCGCCGTAGAAAACAGCCCCAGCCTCTTGCCGAGGCCGCTGAGTGTCCACGATGAAGCCATGGTTGAAGAATGAGAGAAGAACAAAGCTGAGCCGCAGGATGGGGGAAGAAAGCCCGATGGTCTCGGGCGAGGGAATCGCCTCAACGCTGCCCGACATAAGACCATTGTGACTTGTGTTGGGAGGTGGTGATGTCGGCGCTTCAGGTGCAACAGAAGTGAGGCTAAAAATGTTACTAAGAATGCGGCTGCCCCACCTTCGCTTTTCTCTGCCCAGCCAATCACATGGTGGGGGGCCTCCAGGCGCTGCAGTGCCGACGCCATCCACGCCAGCCAGTAACTACCTACGTAAGACTCAGCGGCATGGATGGCCCCAAAAGAGACCTGGGCTGCCGGCGCCAAAGCCGCATATAATATCACCAACAGAGCTTTCGTAGGTCGCCTCCTCCCGTTGGATCGAACCCCTCACACTGACCCGCCTTTGTTATCTTCAAAGTTCAAAGTGTAAAAACCCCCCATGGTTCCCAAGTATTGGAACCCGGTTCCATTCGTCCAACTGGCAAGTTGGCTGACCAAGTTCTCCTTCATTCCGGCGTGAACCTGTTTCGCTACCCGCCCGTCGGCGCCCAGTCCTCCACTTTTGGACGCATATCGCGGTTGCTAACGGTGAGCAATGGAAGCCTCTTGGGGGATGAAGGGCTGAAGAATATATAAATCTGACCAAGTCCCGCCTTCTATGTCCCACAGACTCCTACCACTACTACTGCCTTCTCGCCACGCCCACCTCGTTTACTCATCGCGATGTCGTCTCGAGGCTTTTCCACCACGGCCAAAAGGTTCATTCAGCTCATCGGAAGAGTCACTCTGAGAGATGTGACAGACATAAACGGGAACAATGGACCAGAATGGGCCAGCAAGGTTCAGAATGTTGCTGAAGCTGTCGAAAATGATGTAGGTGTCGGCCAAACCAATACCAACATTTGATGTGATCATGCACTCACACGGCTGTACTAGCGAAACGATGTAGTATCGTACGAAATCCAGTAAGATAACCCTCATCTCTACTTGGCGCGAGATCATTTAATAACGCATCTGGAAGGGGAGCGATGGCACACAAGTCCAGGAAGGACCCAAACGAGACCCAAGATGTCATCACACTGGCCTTCTTCAGCGTCAAGGGAACCAGAGTTGGGAGCGCGCATGCTCGTGAAGATGGCACCTACACGTTCCAGGCAAGCCGAGCCGGCCGATAAGTTCGCACATCCTGCTTTGCCTTTGGGCATTGCGCTTTTGTCTATCGGAGGAAATGTGGAGGTGGTAGAGACCGCGTGCAAGCCAGACTGTTGGCGTCATGTGCTTGATCGTATGGATCTCCTTTGGTAGAAAACTGTGTCTCCTGTTTTCTTACCCGTTAGAAGATTCGAAGTCTTCATCGAGATTTTCTCCGTGAGCTTTATCTGATGAATGGACTTTTTGATGGCTGCTGCCCCCTGGTCTCCGTGCTGCCATCCGAGTAGTGACTTTACTCGTGAGAGGTCAGGCGACCTTCCTTGATGTGGCGCTGAGTAGAATAAGACATGTGAAACAGTGTGCTATAAATGAGAGATGCAGATCCGATATACCGAATACTACGTGATTACTCCAAGAGGCCTACGCCATTGGGGATGTTGATGGCGAGATCCCGATGCATTTACCCGGCCGAATATGCGATCTAACGTTTGATCGGAGAGTCATTAAAAGACAGCCTTACTTCAGAGTCTGACAAAAAGCAGGAGATCAAATCTGGTATCTTTACAACATCCCCAAGTTCATCCCAGAGCTTGAGGAGCGCTTCCTGAAAGATCGAGAAATGAGGAGACAATTGTGTACTGATGTTACCACAGCGGTGACGATTTGATAGATACTCAATTCAGTATAGGTAGTCATAGTCTCATAAACCCTCTCTTCTTCTACACCGCTTCTCATACACTTTTTCACAACGCCATACAACCCGCCAAGGTTGACATTGCTTTTCATCCAGACAGGAACGGTAAGCGTGGGGGGAAAAAGTTACTTTCGAGTCCCCCGACACCTATACCATAGATCTACATGCCCTTTCGACTGCTCTGCAGCCACTGCTGAAGACCCTTCTGCACAGAATCCAGTCCATCGCGAACAGTCTGTGTCGACGCCTCAACACCATCAGCAGCAGTCTTGGCCGCCTCGACCAACTCGCGGGCCATCTTCAACTCTCCATTCAAGGCCGCCGCGTTAGCCTGCTCGCCAAACCTCGTCGCATCCTCAGCACCCTTTGCAGCCGCGAGCTCTGCGTCTGGAAGACCAGCGATCTTTTCACTCAGAGTCTTGGAAATTCCAGCGGCGTGCTCTGCGGTGTACTCGGCGTTTCGTCGAGATACTGCGTCTTGTCGTGTTGCGTTCTCGGAGGCTCGGACGGCGGATTGGGCTGCTCGGAGGAGTGCGAGCGTCTCTCTGGCACGATCTTGAGCGTTTTCGGCTGACTGTCGAAGGTATCGTGCCAATCGCTCCGTCTGGGTGTCTCCTTTCTTCTTGTCGTCGGGCTTCTCGGCTTCCTCGCAAGCAATCGCAGCGTCAACGACACGGCGCGCCTTGATGATGGCATCCTCAGCAGGCGCTGTCGTCTCTCCCAGGGCAGACCAAGCGCGAGACGCACAGTCGAAAAAGTCAGTGATTCTAACCGTGTTTGCGAGAACGGCATCGCGTCGCGCGGCGGCGGCAGCCGTCAGCATCTCCTGCTCGTACTGTCTCGCCGATGTGCCATATTGCTGAGCGGCGGCAACCGAAACCTTGGCCCGCGATGTCTCCTGCGAGACCTGGTTCGAGATGGTGCGCAGTTGCTCCTGGTAAGCATAGTAGATGTAGACCCAGGTGCCGATGGATACGCCGACGAGGCCAAAGCCAAAGAATGGGAGGAGCGTGGGCGAAAAGAAGATGAAGATGGCGGTCAGCGACCACCAGTTGAGCAGGAGCCAGTATGTCTGCGCATGCTCGAGATAGCAGAATCGAAGAGGTCCGTAGACCTTTGTTACTGGGGCGAAGAGGTAGAGAACGGTGCAGACAGCGACGACGATGGCCATGAATAGGAATCGCACCCAGGCTGGGAATGGGAATGGGATGCTGTAATAGATGGGGAGGTAATAAGCTAGCGAGATCAAGGATCCAACTAAATCACGGTCAGATAGTACAGGCTAAAAGGTCAGTCGACTCACTCTTAAAGTAGGTGCCAATTCTGTTGGAGACAGTCTGAAGCGCAAAGAAGGGACCCAGAAGTGAAGCCCACGAGGCATTGTTGTTGTTATCCCCGTCGCCATTTGGAAGCGCCCAGACACCGCCAAAGTACAATGCGGCGATGAGAATAAGCGGAGCTGAAGTCTGCGAGGTGATCAAATTGTGCAGATCTGGAAGAAGCGGAAAATGATTGAGGATGAGGGCGAGGAAGATGACGCCTGAACCTTGTTAATGCTTCTGGTCGGCGCTTTCTTGTTCAATTGAAGTGCTTACTCTTGACATGAGGAGCAATGAGCCTCGAGAGCGTCTCCAAGGCGGGAAACAGATCCTCTCCAATGTTTTGCGAAGACATGGCTGCTGTCTGTCGTTGGCAATTAGTTGACTTGAAACTTGACCCTCAATTCCACAGCGAGGAAAAAGCCTGACCTTTTTATTCCAAGAGCTGCTCCTGCAGGGCAGGGCTGTCGGGCGCCAAATGGCACAGATTTTTATCTGCACAACGACGTGTTCATGGTGTTAGGTATTTTCTCGCCCAATTGCTGACGCCAGGGCTCTACGCTGATGGAGCCGGATCTTGGACCCGGGCGAGTATCCGACTGTCGAGTACAGGCTTGATCCATGTTGGGATTTGGCGATAAACTTGGTCGTGACGCGGCCGTGCCGCTGTCAGGCTGGCCTCATTCGTGCCTTGTTCGCCACTTGGGTTTGGGTAGGGCCTCATGCAGGGCAGTCCCTGGCTTTGCGCCCGGTTGAAGAGGTGAAAGGTTTGTAGCAGAATTGTATGCCTTGGATGCTTGATTGGGTCTCCATGTCGTAAAACCTGAGTTGCCTTTGGGCATATGCAAGTGAGTTCCATGCCTAGGTAGCGATCCTTAGAGCGAGGGTATGCTGACGCAAGGCATCGCGATGCATACTCCACATTGTCACGGAAACAAGACCAATTTCTTGCGTAGAAATGAATACATCAGAGAGTGCAGGCAAGGATATTATTATTCTGCTTATCAAAAGCTTCAAACTCAACACCAACTAGACAGGCTGAGTATCCCGTACTCGCGATAACCTGTCCTGCCTAACGCCCACCACCACTGGTCTTGCTTTTGAGATCCCACTCTAGTCCGTAGTGGCGTCAAAAGACAAGAAAGTCGAAGCTTGACCCGCGGCCTTTTCATCCTGGGAAATGTTGTTCTGCAGCTTCTTGTTCTCCGTCTCCAACTTGTCAGCGACGTCCTCACCCTGGGCTTGCTGGATCTGCAGCTTCAGCATGGTGGCCGTGAGCTTCAGGACCTTGTTCTTGATCTTGCCGCGCTGCAAAAAACTGTTAGTTCTTGGTCACAGATTCTAAGCCGTTCCTGCTCACCTGGAGGGCATCCGCCTCTTCACCAGAAGCAGCATCAATGGCAGTGTTGTACGCTTCCTTCTCGGCACCGTTGGCGATCGAGTTGACGCTGTTGAGAAAGTCGATGTCCGACTTCTCGACGGTCGACAAGTCGTTTGGAAGACCTCCCAGCTTCTGAAGAGCCTCCTGTGCAGCGTTTCCGGCAGTGCCGCCGCTGATGGACAGGTCGTTGTAGGTGGATGTGCTGAAGACGGCGCGCTTGCTGAGAGGAGCAGCAAAGGCGGTGGCAGCGAAGGTGAGGAGGATTGAGGAGAACTTCATTTTGGCGGTGGTTGGATGGTTGGTTTTTCTTGTTGAGTTTGAAGGTAAAAGGAAGAAAGTATTGATTTGTACAGCGCTGCTGTTGAAGTCAATATGTACAGGCCGGCTGTGGGAAGAAGGGAAGATATTGGACAAAGAGGAGATGGAATGATTGTGTTGGAATGATGAAGGAAAAGTCACTATTGAGCAGGACTTTCACGCTCTTTAATAGTTCAATCGAGCAGGCCCCTGAGGCACCATCGCCAAGATGCGACCTCGTCTCCGAGATCCAGCTTCAGGCCATCTAGCTCAAACACACCCCGTCTCTATTTACAGACACGCTTAAGCGCCAGCTGTCAGCGAGACGGCTAGATCAGGTGGCATATACCGCCAAGTAGCTGGTACGCCGAAAAGGTTGTTGTTGGAGGTTGGAACCGTCGTCGCTTACAGAGTTGAGAGCACAACCCTGGTCAAACCGCTACGCTACCAACAGCCCCAAACAAGGGGGTGACCTTGTCCGTCGCATCTTTGTTGCAACGGTTGCATCGCGTCTTGGACTTTCGGATGAACTGCCGCTATCGAGATTGTTTTTCCTGCATTTTCCTCAGAGGGTAGAGTGGCCCCTTGTTCCAGGGTGTCGCGCGCACGTCTCACATGGTGAACGGGGTTGAATTGACGGCATCGTCGTATTCTGATGCATTTCGGAGGAAGCGATGGTCTTGGTAATGGGTGATGGGGTTTGCTGCTCCGGACTTGTGTAAGAGTAGAGGAGTCTATCCGCATAGGGACGTCAGGTTCCGTCTTGAGCGGTGATAAGCTCTCCTAGTAATAAGGGTTCAGGGGCGAAGCTAGACTAATTGAGCCGTGGGCTTAGTTCCTCTACTATAGGATCGGGGCTTTGTTGGTTAACGTGATGCGTGTGGCTGGGCGCCCGGAGCCTGGCTGGCTGTTCTGGCCGCGGCGTCACAGCGGACACAGCCCCAGCAGACGGCCATACTGGGCCGAACTCTAACCAAGTTACGGTGTTTTACGGCGTTAGGTTTGATGCCGTCTTTTGTGGATCTGTATTCTTTGTCATTGTTGCTGATGTCCTCTTTTAGAGACGTGTCATGATGATCAACAATACGAAGCCGGACATGACGGATCGATAACGGGCAAAGAGGACTGGGTTTACAACCGGGACCAAAGTAACAAATGTTTCCCAACGTGATCCCTTGCAATAGGGTTCCGTTGAAAGATGTACGATGCAGGTTTATGCGCTAACTAACTACTCCGTAGATAGATCCAGAATGGCTGGTTTGCACCCGTCTTTCTAAGCACCTACCCTACGACCCTGGACATGATTCGTTTTGATCCTCTCGCCACGGACCAGATTTCTCTGCTTTCCTCCTAGTGCCTAGTCTCACCATACCCTCGCTCTCACGCCGTACGTGTAACTTTCTGTGCTCCGTAGACTGCCTTTACGCGCCCTGTTGGAAGGCCCGGACAACCCAGAAGGGTGACCCTGAAGGTTGGGAAGGATTGAGCCTTCCAACTGGGTCTGGTTAGGTGGTAGTTTCGCCTGGTCACGTGAGACTGGGTATTTCAACCCGACCGATACGTATGTACGAGGTAACTAGTTGAATCAAGTCTTGACCAATGCATCAGACAACAAATGGTATCAGTCCATGCTCCAATCAATACAATCCATACCCATCAATTTTTTCCCGTACCTTCAAGCCTGAGAAAACTGCCCTGCCTTGGTTTTTCAGGCAGACATCGCAGTGCTTGACGTATTGGCGGATCGTTTGAGTAAATCCCTTTCCTGCGTCGGCACGCAGGTGAGGAACTAAATGAGAAACTAAAGGGACAGTACCTAACTCCTCTCAAATACTGCTTCAACTTTATAATGTAATAAGTCATATATAAATAGAAGATAATCTAAAAAACAGTATAATAAGAGGTAATGCTCTAAAAGTCTTCTAAAAATATTATTATAATCTGTTTAATAGTTTTATAGCTATCCTTAGAGGAGGATAATATAATTCCTTATAATTAGTATAGCTCGTTATATTGCCCAGTTAATATCTGAATCTTCTCTTAACCCGCGTGGTCGGGCACCTGTAAGTTGTCCCAACACTCGGACAAGGTTGATGACTTATAAACCTTGTTCCAAATCCCATCTTGGATTCTATTGATATAAATAGTCACCATGTCCTCCTCCCGGGCTATGTGCTTTATGAACCAACATCTCCTTCGACTCCCAATTAGACGGCGGCTGGAGCCTTAGCAAGACTCTAGATCCCATGGGTCGACACCCCATCGCACCCCTCTGGAACGACTCAACCAGTCCTCTGCAGCAAGATATCCCAGAGGCCCTCAAAAGTATGCAATGGGTCGCCATTGACATCCTTCGGCTTGGATACGAGCGAGTGAAAGGCACCCTTAGCGAGACACCCCGCAATCCGGTAACAGTCCTTGTGTCTGTTCAGCCAGGTCCCACCATATGGTTGGTGGGCAGACCCATTGCGTTGAGATGCCGCGAGATCCTACAACGACATGGGATTAACGATGTCGAGATCGAGATTAAGGAGTCAAGAATCTCTTGATGCAATCTTCAAGGCCAGGTACTACAAAGATGTTACTTTTGACCTGTCGCCTTTACTGATTCGGATGGGAACCAAGATTTCCACCACAGCGATGCTGCCCCGCGGGCAATTAATCATACAACCCGGTAGCGACACGCCCAACAAGGCGAATGCGGCCGCGGCCGTGAGGAATGCATTTTTCCAGTGGCAAATCGATAACAACAGAGACCATCATTGGCCATCAGCAGCGCGCAACTATCGGTGTCGCCAACGAGGTCAAGTCTGTCAAGCGGATTGGGGAGATGAAAGTCGAAGCTGAGGATGTGGGACATGGAAGGCCGTGTTGGTGGCTTGTTGACCAGTGGAATCGGAGCCGGGGATGGGAAGTTGGATGTCTCATATGGATGCCACTCCGATTGAGTGGCTACTTGAAGATATTCGGCAACAGTCTGGCCTTGATGTTGGCTTGAGGAGGAAGTAATTCTCATAACCTATTTTTATCTGCCTCGCCGAGGCTTTCATCCGGTGATTTAGTATAATCCCGTGACCACCTGGAAGGCTATGTACAGGGCGTGAGGGCCTAATAAAACAGCTTTAGCTCTATTTTTTAAGGGAGCGGATATTTAGCATACTAATTTAGCTATTTGCCGCACCTTTACGCTTATACCTCAGTATAGATACCTAAGTAAGGATAGTAAACCTTAGATAGAGACCTTAATAAATCTATATAAGGATTTAATAAATAATTAGTAAAGAATCTATCTTATATTAGATTATTCTCCCTTATTCTTATCTTATTATTATATAATAAGGTGGTAAGAAACTGATAATAATAACCTAAGGATACCAGCTCAGTCAAGTAGTGTGCCAAGTATGCACTCCCTTTTTCAAGGCAGATGTCGAACCAGGATGCGCCCTGCGCTGACGGTGGTGGCAGCTGCTACTGTCCTGTGTTGGTCGAGAACGATGGCATGGATGTCAAGGCGCGAGTCAAGGAAGGCGATTGTGAATTTTTAACCTGTGTGCCTAGGCTCTTCCAAAGGTCCAAATGGGACTGCCGCCTGAGTCATTAACACCAATTTTCCATGAGATCGTATGCTGCCCCTGCAGAATCTCGTTAACCGCCCAATACTTACAGTCGTAGGGGCTTTTGTTTGCTCAGTCCACTTTCGGGGGTTATCCCAATGAGAGTTGCTGACCCGACTGGATCTGACTCGCATCTGAAACGGCCCATGGCCAGCCAAAGATGCTCGGCTGGAGTGCGAGCGAGCAAATCAGAAAGCCTAGGCTAGGTGCGAGCCAGCCAATAAGAGGGGCTTCCCATGCAAACCCTGGCTTAGTTAGTCTGTCAAAGGCTGTCCTCCTTTATCCTTTGGGCTGCATCATGCCCATCTATACTCGAGATCAACTGCCGATACTGGGTAGAACCCTTGAGCATTAATGAGAGAGGAATCAAACGTGCAGGAGCTGAAATGAAGATTCTCCAGCCCAGACCATCAACAGGTCTTGGCTGTCAGGCCGTCTCCGCCTGTTGGTCCCGACGTGGAAATGCGGCGAACTCCATCGTCCAGCCTTATTTTAAGGGACTCACCCGCACTTTTTTAGGGCTGAGATTTCCCTGTCGTGTGGCTTTTTACCTCTTTCTACACATTCGCTTGAATCCTCCTTTCTGGGCTGGCCCGGATGCGCCCCAGCCACCTCTTCCAACATGACGACCAACTTCACCGAGGTTATCGACTTCTTCGGCCTCAACTGCCCCAATGGCGGCAAATACTACATCTGCGCCGGCAGCTGGGTCGAGTTCATGGGTTGCTGCACCAGCGACCCATGTGCGGACGGCACGGGCATCTGCCCGACGAAGGACCACCGACCGGCAGGCTATGATCAGGCCCGTCTGGACGCAGCCACCGCCAACGTCCCGGGCGAGTCGACGCCCGAGAAGCTGTACAAGTTCCCCGTGACGTGCTATGGCGAGGAGGGCTGGTTGAACAGGTACGCGTGCTCGAACAAGGGCGTGTCCTTTTTTGGCTGCTGCAAGACGGATCCCTGCTTCACCAAGTTCGAGAAGCCACCCGAGTGTGCAAGGAAGGATCTGCAGCTGGCTGTGCTGCGGGACAACGAGTACCGATATCTCGTCAACGCGTACGACAAGACGTCTGATGTTTCTCTCACGGATCCGAACAATCTCCCTACCGAGAATGGCAATATCAAGGCCGAGGAGACACAGCATGGTCTTGTTGGGTACGCGGCTGTGGCTGGAGCCTCGTTCGGTGCCCTGGCCGTCGTTGTTCTCCTCCTGGGTCTAGTCTGGAAATACTGGTATGTCTGTCGCAGCAAGAGTATCTCCATGCTAACATCAGCAGGCTGTCAAAGCCAAAGGCCAAGAGGAGCCAGTCCTTTCCTATGAGCCCTATCAGCCAGCCACAGAAGACCGACAAGTCGTATATACCTGTCATGTCTGAAGTGTCTCTGCATCATGGTCCTGTAACCCAGCATGGTTCTGCGGTGGCTCCTACAGCCGGTGAGAGCTGGGGTGATGGTCCAAAGCAGCTGCATTCCTGGAGCGCCAACATGGCTGCGGCTTGGTTCGGAGATACCTTCCTCACCCTGACTCCCGTTATTTTCATAGGTGAGCCTTTCCATCTCCCTGGTCACTCCCGCCGATGCTCATCTCACCAGTCCTTGCTATTATTGCCATCAGTCTTGACGGCGAACCCAAGTCGTCCTTTGGCCAAAGAGCCATGGAATGGACGCGTCTGAGCCCGACCGTGTACCCCATCATCTTTGCCGCGGTCGCTGGCAGATTCTATAAGAATTTCGCCCGTTGGTGCCTGGAAAGGCCAAACGGCGTCGGCCTCGCAGTCCTCGAGCAGATCTTCGGCAGCCAGAGCTTTGCCGCAGCCTTTGAGCGACTCTGCTTCGTCCGAACTCAGGTCCTCATCGGCATGACTATCATACTCACATGGGCAATGTCTCCCCTCGGTGGCCAGAGCGCCTCGAGACTCCTGTCCTTCGGAAACAGCAGCGCCTCTGTGGATGCCATCATCTACTACGCCGACCCTACCTATCAGAAGTCGAACTTCCTTATCTGGGACTCCGCCATAACCAGCATTTCGAACGTGCAGGCGCTGTACTCGTCGAGCCTCATGTCGTCTCTCGAGCAGAAGCGTTCGCCGAGAGACCTCTGGGGTCTACCCAAGATTCCCCAGTGGCCACGCGGCCTCGACGCCCGGACGCATGACGTCGACAGCGATGCTCTCCGTGAGGGCGACAACTACTACGCATCCCTCCTGGGCATCAAGATGCACGGGCTGGACCTCCCGAGCGGCCACATCGAGTACGCCTTCACCGTCGAGACGACGTACCTCGACTTTGACTGCAGACACACGCACTCGATCGACCTACGGAAGAAGCCGAGGGACAACGAGACTGCTGTCCTCAACATGTGGCACGCGGATGTAAACTCTACTCGATATCCCAAGACCATCGACGACGTGCCGTTTATCGTCAACGTCTCGCTTCCGGCCAAGTGGGACGACTGGATGAGCCTCGAGGACCCACCGCCGCTGTCCATGCGGTACATGTCCCGATGGGCGGACTTCTTGCCGTGGATGAGCACGCAGCTGATCGTGGTGGACTGCAGCATGGAGAGCGTCACGCTCGAGACGGACATGCAGTGCAGCGGGACGAGCTGCGCGGCGCACCGGCAGCGGCGCCCCAAGAGCAAGCAGAGGCCGGGCAACCGGTTTCCCGACCTCATGCTCCAGGAGCCGATGAAGCTGTGGAACGCCTTCTCGCTCTGGGCCAACTCGACTGGAAGCCTGGCCTTCGGCCTCGCGTCGCCCATTGAGAACTACTTCGTCGACGAGACGTTCCCGTACTCGGGACAGCCGGCCAGGAACTGGACCAAGGTCGACACGTCCAAGTTCGAGAATGTCTTCTCGAGGCGGTTCACGACGGCGTTCAACACGTACTGGGACTCAACCCTGAACCCCAATGGCCACACCAACGTCTCGTTCCAGACCGACCCCAGCATCAACACCGTCTCCGTTGAGCACTCTAATCTGTCTCCTTTTATGAATTCGACAACCGGCACGGTGAAGGTGACGAAGGAGTTGTACATCGCGAACCGCCTCTGGATCAGTCTGTTGCTCCTCACAACCATGATCCTCATGGTCCTCGCCATCTGCGGTCTTGCGCTGCAGGCCTTCATCCGGGGTCCAGACGTGCTGGGATACGCGAGTACACTAACACGGGACAATCCTAACGTGCCTGTGCCGCCAGGTGGATCGTACCTCGACGGTCCCGATAGGGCGAGACGGCTCAAGCATCTACGACTGCAGCTCGCTGATGTGCGTCCTCAGGGCGACACAGGCTACGTTGCGGTGAGGTCTGTTCCGACGATGCAGGACGACGATAAGTTTGCTGCTCCGCTGGATCGGAAGAGGTTATATGAATAGATTAGGTGCTTAACAGCTCTACGGTTAGACGCACCGGCGTGTATATAACAATCTAGGCTTTAATTTTAACAAATCCATATATCTATTCGGAGGAATCGTTGTATTTTCTCAGGATATGGTCTGCAGGCCGCTTAGGGAGAATAAATATAGTAAATAAGGTTAGGAAGAGTGAGATATAGCATATAGTAAAAGTAATAATAAGGTTAATTAAGGGAGATATCTGTATAGTATTAATAGTAAATCCTAAGTATAATCTAAGAGATTTAAAACATTAACTAAAGTAAATATAGGGAGTAAAAGTCTTAAAGAATTTAAGGATATAATAGGTAAATATATAGGATAAGATATTATAACAAAAGGCAACCTATTAAAAACTTATGCATATTTTATTTGAATTATCTTTCTAGCTTTGGCGGGTGATAACATGATTTCTTCCTTCTGTTGCCTCTTTGCCGATACTGGTTGTTATCTCCTTTATTTCTTGACCCGTGTATGGTTCCAAGCGCTGGATTCCAGCATGGATTGCAGACCAGGATAAGATCATACGATTGGCATTACCAAGAAGAAACAGATGCATATCATCACGTGCTGGAAACGCGGGGTTGATACCAGTAACAGTGAGTGAGCTGTTGAGAGATTCTCGATTGCTTCCTGATCAATCTCTCCACTTCTCATTTGCTTGAGGTTCTGCAGTGTCTTTCCATCGATTAGCGCTGTTGGTACCTGTACCTGATTAGACGCCATGGCTGACCCTGTCGAAGAGCCACACGGTGCTTTGGTGGGCTTGCAGGGATCTGCCAGACTGTTGGTGGCGTGCTAATGGACCTCCCCACAGGCCGTTGATACGTTTGACGATGACGACTCTGCTATTTCTACGGTAGGTTTGAGCCCGTGGCTTGTGGCTATGTACGGTAGCTAACCTGTATCAGCTTAACACTTCGAGCCTCACCTCCCTTCGATCCAGCGTGCTCAGAGTCCAGGAGGAGAACGGCAGGACTTATCATTCTATGAGCTCCGGCAGTGAGTGTATTGCGCATGCACCTTGGGAACTTACTGAAGTTCATGTTCACAGAATATAACTACCCCAACGATGACAGGGAGAACGACCGCCTTGGTGAGCCCTATCCTTCGGGAGGATACTTAGATATCCCTCTCTAACAACAGACGACACAGACATCCAGCACAATGTGTGGCTTCTCACACTTGGGGGCGAGCTTGGCCTGTCGTCCAAGATAAACGAGCCGGCGAAGCGTGTCCTTGATGTAGGCACCGGAACTGGTATCTGGGCAGTCGAGTATGGTGTGTTGCCCTTTGCACCCTGAGACACGAGATACGACTCTGACCTTGCCCTTTAGCCGATCTCCACCCTGAATCAGAGGTAGAATTCTACAAGCCCTGTTGACGGCTCTTGATTCTAACATGAGGATCCTGAATAGGTTATCGGCGTTGATCTTAGTCCCATCCAGCCGTCGCTGTGAGTTGCATTCTCCTTTAAACGCGCCACTCTTACTCAGCTGATACAGGGTCCCTCCAAACTGTACCTTCGAGGTCGACGATCTAGAGAAGGAGTGGACTTGGTCCCGGCCATTTGACCTCATCTTGTCTCGGGTCATGACGGGCTGTTTCGTCGACATGCAAGACTTTATTGACAAGGCATTTGCGTGGGTCCCGCTGTTTCGCCAACCATGTTAATTGCGCTGCTAAGTATAGCTCACTTAGAAACCTGGAACCTGGCGGCTATCTGGAAATGCAAGACCTAACAAACCCTCTCGCATGCGATGATGGCACCCTGCACGAGGGCCTCGAGCTGTATCGTTTGGGTCACCTCCTGGTCGAAGCGAGCGACAAAGCCGGACGCCCTAACAACACTGCATCCAAGTATAAAGAATACCTCGAAAAGGAGGGCTTCGTGGACGTTGTCGAGAAGAAGTTCAAATGGCCTCTCAACCAGTGGCCAAAGGACAAGCGGTATAAAGAGATTGGGGCTTGGACGTGCGAGAATTTGACCAGTGGGCTGGAAGGTTTGCTACTTGCGTTGCTTACGAGGTTTCTTGACTGGACGCCTGAAGAGGTCATGGCATTCTGCACCCTGGTCAGAAAGCAGCTGAGAGACACTTCGATCCATGCCTATATTCCAGTGTAAGTCTGCCTCATGTTTTAGCGTGGACTTGGAAGTACTGACGAAGGAACTGAAGGTATGTTGTGTATGGCAAGAAGCCAGAGGCGGCGCGTAAGCCCTCGCCCAGCCCTTAGGATGGAATCGTCTAGTTGGATGGAAAAGTGTCCATTCGTGTGAATTGGTTGTGAACTTGACAAGGGATGTATGTTAATTGTTCAGTAGAACCAGCTGGTTCGATCACCAAGTAGGTAGTTAAGTACTGGGAGATATGACGAAGCCAGAGACTGAAGTTTCCATTGGATTTGTTTATAACTCACATTTGATTGAATTTACGACGCACTCACGTCTTTGATGAGCTTCGTAGATGGTCAAGCCAAAACGCGCGTGAGCTGTCAGATCAGAGCCTGTGGGCTGTCTACCAGGGACCAAACGAAGTGGGAGGTGGACCATAGCTAGGCGCACCGTAGTTATCGCGGCTTCTGTTATAGTGACAGTTTGGACTTGAGCATCACAGCGTGGCAGTGAAAAGTGTGCTACCCGTGGACAGGTGTTTAAGAAGCGTCCCTGGCTCGGCATCTGGCTGAACTCTTGTGCTCTGTACTGAAGTGAACTTTTGCTAATCTTAGGCATCCATATTTCCGTTAATCACACGTCTAATCAAACAAGAGATTTCCATCAGATAGCCCATTCTTTTGGTCTTATTCTCGCTTGTGAGGGGGGTTTGTCGGTCTGGGTAATGGGCGTGTCCAGTTGGCATCCACATCGTCAGTGACAACAGACTGCTGGTCTACCTCCATCGCGTCGTCTGCCGTGGGTGGGAAACTGGAAATGGAGCCCTTGGCTCAAGGCTTGCTGATGAGGGCGCTTCCTTTTGATAGGAGGTGTCTTTAGGAACATCAGCCCCAGGCTGCTCTGGCACTGGACGGGTAGAAGTGACGATGGGCTCATGAGAACTCTTCTTTTCTATAGAACACAGAGACCGTATCTCAGAGTCGGCTTCCTCATCTATGATACCATAGTTAGAAACTCAGTAACAACCCCGGTTGACCATAGATGGGAAATATTACCTCCCGAGGGAACACAGACAATCGCGTCTCTGACATGAGTGTCGGAAGCTTCGGAAGGTGCTGAGGGACTTGGCGGAACTCGTGTCATCTCGGGTTTTGGTTGGGGAATCGGATCCTGCAGCGAGCACTCTGTCTTTCGGGCCTTCGGCTGTTGTTAGGTGTTGGTTGGTGCTGTTCTTGGCAATATACACCAACAGGGATGCCACAGCACTATGGCATCTGTGTGTGTGGGACGTTGTCAAGTTCATGAATCAGGACATGGTTTAGTCTAGACCCGTACTGGCTAGGCTATGGCATGAATGCCTGCTCGAACCGGCATCAAGATGATGTTATAATAACTAAGATCACATCGACCCAACACATTCGGACCTCACGGTGATCTCTTGCACTTCTCGTTGGCAATACCTGATTGGCCATCCCGCAGTTAAGGTCTCTTGGAGGCGTAACATTGCGGCTTGCAGATGTCCAGCGAGCGGGTTTAAGGGGGTCAGATGGCCTACCACCAGGTCCGGACGTGGGTATTGAGTCGATACGGGACTTTAAGTCAATACCGGAGAGATAGCCAGTAAGGAGCTCGGCAACTACACGCTCTATGAGCTGACGGAACTGTTTTGGGAGTGACGAACAAACGATGTCGGTACTTAATTGGGCCACTCGTTGTTGTGCTTGGCACTGAGACTGAAACAAAACGTCACGACTTGGAGGCACGAATTTGCAAGGGTCCATCGGAATATTGCTCTATTAGTTGATTGTCCGTCTCCATCTGCTCCCCCCACACATCAATTCGCTCATATCCATCTCATAGCTACCCTAGGATGAAAAGGGATCGTCCTCGAAACTGGTCACATCGGTGTCAGAACAGCATACTCCATTGGACGGGGAAAACGCAAACTTACAAGGTGTTTCCAAGACCGTCGTCACAGACGCTTCTGCCCTGGACCTCGGTGCATCCTGCTCCTTCGAGCTGGAACCGTCCACCTGGGCCGCGGTTGTTCCCCTGGGGAGTTGGGGCGGCCATGGCGAGGGACGAGAAAGCCAGGATAAGGATGGAAGAGAACTGCATGTTGGCGATGAAATTGAATGTTGACGTGCAAGGTAAATGCGAGGGAGAGACGTTGGTGGAATAGAGCAGGGCCGGCCTGGAAGAATGAAGAAGAAGAAGAGATAGTGGTCTACACTGAACTGAAGATGCAATATCAACAAGTTTGAGCGCAATCGTTGGGGTTTATATACTGCTGTCTCAGGGTTGCTGTGACAGTTGATACAACCGAGGGCGTATTCTCTTGGCCTGAAACGTTGATGGGACAGAACCTTTGTTTCAGGAACGCGTTGCTGAAAACAAGCGAGAGTCAAGACAGGACATTGTATGTATGAGTAAGCGCTTCGTAACATAATACCGGTGCAATATTTAATCGATCTATAAGTGCAGTAATAAGAGGACTGAAATGCACATCTCTGTATCCACCACCCCCCACCCCAACGCCATTCCAATTGTCTTAACCGCGTTGTTAAATCGAACAAAATAAAACCCATCGATCACTTCGTCTCGATATCCTTTAGACTCACGTCTTCAAACTCGAGATTGCCTGTTGAGGGGTTCCTTGGTGGGAGTGGCGGCGGCACTCGTTTCGGCGTGTTTGCTGCAGCGTTCGGAAGCTGGGCCTTTTCTTCGCTGGCTGATGAAAGACTGTATTCCCCTTGGTATTTGCTGTCGGTACTCTCTTGGGAGCTCCAGGGATTGCCATTGGCGTGGTGATAAGGGCTGTCGGCGTAGTCCATCTCGGCAACATCCTCGTAGATGCTTCGCTCATCGTCCTGTACCCCATGCTTGAGGCTGTCCGGGGTATTTACAATGGGAGTGATTATGACAGGGTCCGTCTGCGTCCCAATCTCAGAAGTTGCGTAGCCTAGATCTGTGCTCAATCTCGACTTGGGCGATGAGGTGTAGCTCTCGCGATTGCTCTTCGTCACAGCCGTCTCCATGCTCTTTCGGTAGAATTTGTTGTAGACTGGACTTGTCGGGCTGGGGTTATACTCGAATTGCTGACTTGAAGGTCTTGAGTGGGTTACTGCCTCGCGGATCTCGAGACCTTCCTTCTCCAAGGCGAGCACACCATATGGATCTGGATCCTCGGGGTCCGGGATACCAAAGATGTTTCCCTCGCCTGGAGCGTCGACGTCGACATCGCCTGGTGCAGGTTGCCCTTCTAGCTCATCCATGAGCTCTTCATCAACATCTGTGCGGCCTTCTGCAGCTTTCAAAGTCTCCATCAACATCTTGATCTCCGGTGGTGGATGACGCGCTTTTCCAGCCAAGATGTCAGCGACACCTATCGTCTCGCCGTAGAAGCGCGCATTCTCATCCGTCCGCTCAATGATGATGGTACCATCGACTTGCACACCAGCATAGAAACCTCGTGACTTGAGATAAGTAAAAACTGGCCTATTGGCCTGCTTCCACTTGCCGTCATTCTCCAAAACGCCACCGGCTCCGACGGGTCCGGCAACAGCGCTGATCTCGCCACCCAGCGTAGCCCTAATCTTTGTAAACGCCTCAAGAGCCTTGCGGTTATTGATGACGACAACGCAATCGTAGATGTCGACTCCGACGAGAAATCCCAGGCCGGCAGTGTGTAGCATGATGCCGGAGGGGGGAGACCAGGAGCCGTCTTCTTTGCGGGCTACCAAGACGCCGGATCCGCCGGCTCCCGAGACCCAGAGACCGGTTCGCATTGTTGTGAAGATTGCGAGGCCGACGGCGTTTTCTATGACTTTTTGGGGGATCTTTTTTAGGACTCGCTGCTTTTGCTTGGGGCCAGCTTGATCTGCTGGTTTCTCTTCCTCAGTGTAGAAGCCATCCTCTGGCGTCATCAGTCAGCTCAGCTCAGCTCTGACATCAGAGTTGTCACCTCAAAGAGGAGACGCGAAACGAGATATACTCACTGCAGAATGACCTCAAGATCCTAGCCGCCTTGTCGCTCTCCTTATCCAGCGTCGTAGGCCAAAAAGCCTCACTGCCAATCCGATTCGACAGTCTATTCACGGGCGCACCCAGCTTATCAGCCCATCCCCATACCTTGTCGAACCCCTTCTTGCTCTGCGTCTTGGTCTTATCCCAAGAGGGTATCTTTGCCTTGGCCTTTTGCATCGTGGAATTTAGTCGGTGTGAATTTGTGTCAAGAGTGAAGATGGAGTGTTGCGTGGCCATGTCCTGCCTTTATACCGGGACGCGAAGCTTCCGCCCGTTCCGAAAGGTTGACGCTACATGTCTCAGCTGGCCTATGACATGGCAGATCACAGTCGCCAGCCGCAGAGAATCTTGGAAATCAAGGCATCTTGCGCATGATCCGCGGTGGCGTTGATACGTTGGTTTGGTGATGGGCGTTGACAAATCCGGCCACGACAATTCTACGGCGATGTCAACGGCGGATAGTCCGGATCTAGTTCTGTGCCTATGCTTAGCTTTTCTGCTTGATTATATTTACTGGGAGAATATTCATACTGCTGCCCTATGAGTTCATCCGAATTAATAGTTCTTATTCCGGGCGTCGCCAACCCCTAATTACTCAGCCACGAAACCATCTCGTTGTCGCTATATTACCGCCCTTTTAGTTGAAAGGAGCACGATCGGCACATCGATACGTGAAATTATAGCCTGTATAGGCTTTCCTGAGCAGCTATTTGATATCACCAGGTCCGAAAGACGTCTCGCGGTCTGAGGCCGAGGAACCCCAGGTCGGCTCGAAACGAACGGCGATAAGGGGCGTTATTGTTTTTCGCATTTCCGCATGTGCTCGCCGACAACCTCGTTGAACATCTTGTTGGAAATCTGCGGCTGTGTGTTTCAAATGTTGTCGGACATTAAAGTCTTCCATAGGACGCAAAACAGACGGCGCCAGAGTCTCAATGTTATAATCCTCAGGTGGAAATTCGGTACCCGGCAAGGCCCATATTCCCTGGGGCCCAGTGATTCGTGATAAAACAAAGGCTATACCTTTAAGAGGCTCTGATATTCCTAGGTTCTTATTGCCTTGAGGGATATCGTTATGATCATTAGCTCCAACAAACAGTCCTCCGCCTTAAGAAGCACCTCTTCGGCCGACTTTGAGTACCGACAGGGGACTTCTTAATTCCAGGCCGCGCAAAAGGGTTATCTAAAGAATCTGCCGCATAAGATTCCCAGGCGAACGCAATCAAGGCGGCAACCCCGAGCGCGATAGATAGCTGCTATAGTCTAAGGGGCACTCGTGATCTGCTCAAGCCAGCACCTCAGGGCCAAGAAACGCCTGGTTCCCAGTCCTCTTCGCCTACTATCCTATATTAAAGCAGTATATTAAATATAGGGCGTCTATATAGTTATAAACACTGTAAAGTAAAGTAAATATATTAAATTATTTATAAATAGAAATAAGAGAAATATTAATACTTAAAAAATAATAAAGTATATATTTAGTTTATTAATAACTTTTAATACAAAATCTTTTCTTTATAAATTAATTATATA
>JABFEX010000282.1:0-37176 GCA_013623515.1 Fusarium illudens
GTCGTGAGTCTCTTTGTTGATTGTTGTGCTGTAGGGACCCTTCTGGGATGAGGATGGGCCGAGTGAACGCGTGAGCGTCAACGTCAGAGGGCGCGATAGGCGATCCCGGGGATCGTCGGCGCGTGATGGCTAAAGTGAAGATGAGGGGGGAAAGATGCAGAGTTATGTAATTTGAACAAGGACCGTAGAATAGAGCGGTCAGCTGTCGCTGTGACACGTGAAGAATGTGATGCCGGTAGATGGGTTGAGATGGATGGGACGGACGTGATGGAGGGGACGGGACCTAGGGAAGAAAAAAGAGTTGGCAGCTGGCACCCGCTTATATCGCCTGCCTCTAATGGATCGGGAACCAACTTTAAGCCCCAGGCAACCTTGTCCAACCCCTACCTAACCATAATTTTGATCCAAATTTCTTCAACGTTTCAAGAGTAGAATTATAATAACCACTTGGCTAGCTGTAGCTTGGGGCATAGCTACCTACCTACCTCGGTAGGTGTTTGGGTAGCTACGCGTTTCTAGGGGCCGATTGGCAAAATCGGTATTGGCGGGAGATACCCAACCTGAAAG
Source organism: Fusarium illudens (assembly GCA_013623515.1). Lineage (NCBI taxonomy): Eukaryota > Fungi > Ascomycota > Sordariomycetes > Hypocreales > Nectriaceae > Fusarium > Fusarium illudens. Next base: position 568 of record JABFEX010000282.1, read on the forward strand.
ATAACGATGTCCAATTCCAGACGGGGATCTGATGAGGGTGGCGGATGGTGCTGCCAAGGTCAGTGGACGGCTGCAGCGGGTGTGCCTGGGGTGCCTTGTAATGGAGGGTCATCAGGACCTCTGGAAAAAAAACTCGAAGCTGTCACAGAGCTGAGAGACAGGGGACGGGTAAGCGCGCGGTAGTTGACTCAATGGTGCCAGGCACAAGGCACAGCAAGCCGCCAAGCAGCAGCTGGAAGTAGAGCGCATCCAGGTGATCAAGACACCAGGCTGAAGGAGGGACGGGTAATGGTAGACGACGCTCAAAATAGCCTCTCGTGGCACACAGCATACAGCCTATGTTGGCGGCCAGCGGCTAATGGCGCTTCCCGTATACAAATCATCTCGCCATGCCGCCATTATCCTCCCAATGAGGCTCAACTACGTAACTCGCATCGACGCAGATGGGCAATGCCGAAACCAAACAGACAAGGGGAGGGTTGCAGCATGAGATGGAGGATCCGGCGGAAACGAAACACCGAGAGATAAAGGAGGGTAGACAGGCCAGTAGGGAAAAAGTGCCAGAGACACGAGAGACGACGCTGCAGCAAGGGCATGGCAGGTGTTGACATCCGGATGATCAGATCCATCCAGCAAAAAACAGGCCAAGTTACTTGATCTGGCCCTGCAGCACCCCAGGATTGGCCAAGACCCCTCCCAGATTCTCATGATCTTTCTTCCAGGTAGCGAACACGCAAGGGCCAGCCAAGCTCCGAGCGGACGGGTCGGACAGGACAGAATCATATGATGTCAGGCTGGACATCGTACATGACGATGCAGAGCACATGCCGCCCAGCGGATATTCTCCGCCGCCGCCCTGGGCATCGCCGGAGATGTGCTGTGCTCGCTCGAACCGGGGGGGGGGGGAACGCCAGAGAGTCCGGGCTTTTGTTCTTCTGCGAAAGGGCAAGAGGAAATCTGACCGTTTGCGGGACCTTCCCCCATGCGCCAGATCGCGCCATGGAACCTGAATTCCTTTCCCCCCCTCTTGTCTCACCCGATGGGCTCATGCATAGGGCCGGGGTGCCGTTCGCTAGCTCCGTCTTCGGGGTCTTCCATGGGCTGTTTTGCCTGTTTTCAAAACACCCAGGGCTCGTCTTTTCTGACTCTTTCACATTTCGGCGGTGACGGAGCGACGGGATTGGCCGGCGGCGGCGGAACGCCATGTGTGCTGGAGGGTTGCCAATGGACGATTTACAGATGCGAGACGGTTGAAGGAATGCGAGCAGCTGGAGTGACGGGAGAGTGGACAGATGGCGGGGCGGCTCCGGCCCAGGGGGAGCCAGCACCTCTGCAGAGAGGCAGGCAGGTACGTACCTCTTTGCCTTTTTGAGCCCTCCATGCCTGGGAAGGTGCGTGCATGTCTACCTGCCCTGGTGGGGATTGCCTGGGATTCTCTGGCGGGGCAGGTCCGGAAACATGGTTGTGCGCTGTTGGAAGGCAGGAAGGTTGCTCACGGCAAGAGCGTCTCAGGACCCTCGTGAGCCAACGAGCGGCGACTGGATTACACAAGCCTCACTAAAAATCACTTGCACTTAGTTTTCTGTGACGTTTCTTCTTCTTGCATCTCCCACTTTCTTTCCTTCCCTCTTCTTCTTATATCTCCACGATAGACCCCATCCTCATCCATCCTCTCTATTCATACCCACCTAGGGCGAATTGCATCACCAACACCAAACACCACTTACAATTCAACCTCTGACCGCCCGATTGTACCCGCCATCCACCACCTTCAACTTCACATACTCGCCCCCCAGCGTCTCGTCGACTCTCCCTGCTTGCTATCAGCGTCCCCAATTAGCATCCTACTGCCACCGGGCATCACATACACATCATGGCCAAGCCACGGTTAATCATTCTCGTCCGCCACGGTCAATCCGAGGGCAACAGTACGTTCCCTCCCCTCCCTCTACCGGCATCCTCTGTTCATGCATTTGGCTTACAAACCCCCCAGAGAACCGTGATATCCACCAGACCGTACCTGATCACCGAGTAAAGCTCACACCAGAGGGTTGGAACCAGGCCCACGATGCTGGTCGGCGTCTCCGTGAACTTCTCCGCCCCGACGACACCCTCCACTTCTTCACATCTCCCTACCGCCGAACCCGGGAGACAACAGAAGGAATCCTCGACAGCTTGACTTCGGACGAACCCGACCCGTCTCCTTTTCGCCGATCTAACATCAAGGTGTATGAGGAGCCCCGGTTGCGCGAGCAGGACTTTGGCAACTTCCAACCATGCAGTGCCGAGATGGAACGCATGTGGCAGGAGAGAGCCGATTATGGTCACTTCTTCTACCGCATTCCCAACGGAGAGAGTGCCGCCGATGCCTACGATCGAATTAGTGGTTTCAACGAGAGTCTTTGGAGGCAATTCGGCGAGGACGACTTTGCCAGTGTCTGCGTCCTCGGTACGAGTTTCTACTCTCTGACATATATCTTGCCTTACATGCTAACAAATCTGCCATTAGTCACCCACGGACTCATGTCCCGTGTCTTTCTTATGAAATGGTACCATTTCACAGTCGAGTACTTTGAGGATCTCCGCAACATCAACCACTGCGAGTTCCTCATCATGCGCAAACAGGACAATAGCAAATACCTTCTTGAGAACAACCTTCGCACTTGGTCCGAGTTGCGACGCGAACGCAAAGACAAAGAAGAGAAGGACAGGGAGAAGGACAGCTGCAAGCTTCAGCGTACCAAGACCTTTGTCGTCACTCGTCGCTGGGGTGGATGTCCTAACGGCTGCGACCATAGCCGCCACTATGTCAAGCGCGACGACCTCGAAATTCTACGAAAAAAGGATCATGAGAACGGTGGCCCGCTCCCCTATGGAGAGGTCAACAGCCTGGGCGGGGGTTTGATGGGAGGTCGGAAGCAAAAGTCTCAGCTTGCCCTGGCTATCGCCAGCAGCAGCAGTGAGAATGCCACCCCTGAGGTTCCAGAGGAGGCCGGTCCCGAGATCGACATCACAGCGAACCACGAGGGCAGGTCAGTTTCTGATCTGATGGATACCCCGTCGATAATATCCTCGGAAGACCACGTCCAGTCACCCTACCTACACGTTGGCCGTGACGGTGGCGGTACTTACTCAGGCCACACCTCGGCAGCGGAAACCGACGACTCCTCGGAAGACGAGAATACCAGCCTACAGCGCATCGCATCTCTCAATGCTCACCTCCAAACCTTGGCAGATAAGAACGCCAACAATGGGGCCCCTCCCAAGGCCGGTCCTGAGCGTTTAACATATGCCACTGATAAAGACGGACCAGAAGAGTTCCCCCGGTCTAACCGCCTGGGCGACGCCTCCCCCGAGTCATCTTCAGAGGGCGAGGGTGAGCGTCTTGAGGACCTGGACCATGCTGAACATGAGGATCGAAGCATTCACGGCAGCGTCTACTGAGCAAGTCAAATTGGCTTCTGTTTCACCATCTACTTACGACTGCAATGTAATAAAAAATGACGGGGTGCTAGCCCACGGAAACGGCATGGGCACAGGATGTGGGTGTTTTTTTTGGGGGGGCGAAACTCATGCTTCTCACTGGGTAATGACGAAATTGGAAATTGTCAATTGTCAATCGGTTGACAGGAGCACGGGAAAAGCACAGTAATGGGAGGAGATGACTATGCTGGCATGGTTTTCCACCTTTGTTATCTATTTGGGGGGGCGGCATCGAGATAGCATTTGTTCATGATTACTAGCATCCATCTCAAGATCATGAAAAGCAGGGATTGATTGATTGATTAATTAATTCAATGCTCAAAACATCACCACATTACATCAAGTTTCCAGCAAGACTCCTCTTTGAACTTTTGTCTTATTTTTATCCTATTGATTTGGATTACAACAGATATCCACGCCTATGGATGTTGAAAAGTGCCATTTCCCCCACCGCATCATATCATGTCCTCGCGGCGTCTAGCTAAAGATAAAAGGGGACGAATATGGATAAAATCCGCCCAAATAAGTAATCTCAGTCCTTCCACGAAGTACCTAGGGAGGTAGCCATGCCATTGCCTGCCCTCCCCCCCAATGCCAGAAACAACAAACTGTCGTAGAAGGTAAACGCAGGCTTCCTTGGTTGGGCCTCCCACTCATTCTCCATTTACATTCATTCCCAGGCCCTGCCAAGTCCTCATATCCTCACATGTTCCTCCTCTCTACCCCAGTCAGAAATACCATGGATGCTAAAGAGCCAGGCCCTTGGCTTGAAAAGTCCAGCGGAACACGGCAGAAACAAAAACATTAAACGCCTTAACGCCATCTCCCATCTTGGAAAGCTCCCTCCCCTAAACGTACCAATGTCTTCCGTAAGAGCATGACCATAAGAAGATGGGATAGAGAAAAAAAATATAGGCTACGGGTACATAATTACTCCTCCGAGCCATACGTGCACCTCCAAGAGGCCAGTGAGGCTGTAGCGATGTCCCGTGTTATGCAAAATGACAGTAACCCGACCAAAGCGGGAAACTCGCCCTGGATGTGAAGGGGAACCATAAAGGGTAGAGGAGCTCAACATGTCGAAGAACAGAACCATGCTCAGCAGTGAGTATGGTGAGACGCCTGTCGACACGACTGACGATGGCGTCAGCATCAACAAGGACCCGCGATGAGTGGTGGAGAATGGAAGACACAGCTTCTCTCCACCAGGCGGGCGAGTCCTTGGTCCGTTCTCGAGTCTATTCTAGCAAGGCAACAGTCCAAATAGAGACTTTGCCGCGGGTAACATTGGGTATGAAGCTGAACAAGTCATAAGCCGTAAAAAGTGCGAAGTGTTGAGAGAAAGTAGATGTGTGTACTGGTCGGCGACAGTGTCATGATCAAAAGAACCTGGACATGGCCCTGCTGAGGTCAATAAAGTCGACCGGTTTCGTGACGTAGTCGCTGAATCCCGCCGCGACACACTTGTCCTGCACATCCGACATGACGTTGGCTGACAGGGCGATGATGGGCATGCTGGGGTGGTTGCTTGATATCTCCCACTGGCGAATCTCACGGCACGCCTGGTAGCCGTCCTTGCGAGGCATATGAAGATCGCACTATACGAGCAACAGTTAGCGAGGTTCAAGGAATAGATGGGCCAGGAACATACCAAGATGAGGGAGTAGTGGTTGTGCGGTTTTGACAGAACCATGGTGGTGCATTCGACACCGTCAACGGCGATCTCGACATCCACACCAATCTTGTTGAGGTACTTCATGAGCACTTTTTGGTTGACAGGGTTGTCCTCGACCAGCAACACCTTGTAGCCCTTGTTGCCCATGCGCCGCTCGATCTCTTGGTAGCTGGCCTTCTGGTTCTCAACCATCTGCTGCGCCGTCGAGCGGTTTCGGTCTATGCTCAAGTCGCGCACCTTGTTGGGGTCAAAGATGACGGCGAATCGGGATGGCTTGACGGGTTTGTAGATGAAGGTCACCAAGTTCTCTGAGAGGAGCTGCTCGTACTTGGTGTTGGCTGCCAGCTTCATCACTGCTTGCCGCTGCACTGAGTCGGACAGGACGAGGATGGTCGTCTTATCGATCGTCTGCGACCTTGTTATGTCATCCATGAGCGCAATTATGGCTTCCGGTGAAGGGAGGTTGATGACAATATGGGTGAACTTGATAGGATCCTCGCCGCCAATCAATGTCTGCGCCTCTTCGACGGTCGATAGAGCTGTGATTTGATGAGGAACGTCCTTGGGAAGAGTCATCTCGATGTGCTGTGTCGTGGCCTCGCGGCTGTGGAACTGGGGGCAGATGATAAGAATCGAGTACATGGGCGGGCGGAAATCCTCGGGCGTGCCACCGCCATGTGCCATGTTGGTCCCAGGGGAGCTGCGCCCTGAGGGCATCTCCAGCTTCATCTGGGACAAGTCCTGCCCACTGGCCTTGGCTGCCTCACTGAAGCGGGCCAGCCCTGTAGTGACAGATGTTGCCGATGATCGATCAGTGATCTGTGACTTTGCTGAGCGAACAGACGGGTTCGAGCTGCCGACAGAAGCATCCCCGGGCGAATTGAACTCGGAATTCGATCCACCAGTGCTGGTGCCTTCAATAGCGCGCAGATGCCGTGGTGGTGGCAGAGGCTTGATGCTGCCGGGAACGTTCTCCACCATCATCTCTGGTCTCGGTGTAAAAGCTGCTGTTGTCGGAGGACTGCTAGGCATGTTTGGATGATCTTCGGCCGTGGGAAGACCGAACCGAGCAGTGAATGTAAAAGTAGAGCCCTTTCCAGGAGCTGCCTTGCCTGTCATGGTGCCGCCGTGCAGCTCAGCTAGCTGTCTCGAGATGACGAGACCCAGGCCACTACCGCCATGCTGGCGAGTACTGCTTCCATCGATTTGGCTGAAAGGCTTGAAGATCAGGTCGGCCTCCTCCTTGGAGAATCCACGACCTGTATCGGTGATGGAAAACTCAAGCATTATCTCGTTCTCGTCCACGTCGGAGCCCTTGGCAGTGTACACGCGGCACCGGCTGAAGACCTCCCCCTCCGAAGTGAACTTGATAGCATTGCCAGTCACGTTGAGCAAAACTTGACGAATCCGCACCTTGTCGCCCTTGACCCACGCAGGTACGTCGGCCTCGACGAGGTAGTTCAGCTCGAGGCGTTTGGCAATCGCCATTGTCGAAACAAGCTCGTTGACGTCCTCAATAATGGATCGGGTGTGGAACCACTCGTACTTTAGCTTCATCATGCCAGCATCCACCTTGGAGAGATCCAAGATGTCGTTGATGATCATGATCAAGCTGTTGGCGCTTGTCTGGATCGTGTTGGTGTAATCGAGCTGCTCTTCGTTCAAGGTGGTGTCCTGCAAGAAGCTGACCATGCCCGAGATACCAATCAGAGGCGTTCGAATCTCGTGGGACATGTTGCTGAGGAATCTGCCCTTGCTCTCCATGGCCTCCTTGAGCTTGGTCTCGAGCAGTTTGTGGTCATTGATGTCGGTAGCTGAGCCAAAGTAAGAGCTAGCACCACTGCCAAAGTCGATGGTGTCGATCTCGACACATCGGATCAGATGCCATCGATATTCCCCAGTCTTGGACAAAAGCCGGACCTCGGTCGTGTATGAAACTCGACCAGCACTGTCAGTCGCAACTTTGATGATACCTTTGCGGGCCAGCTCGGTCAGGTCAGCAGAAGGCCATTCGTAGGCAGAACTGCAGCTCGAGCTGTTGTTTCGGGATAGTGGCTGCTGCATGTTGCGATGGGGAGACTCCTGCGGTGTCTGCGGTGTCTGCATCTTGAGCGCTTGTATCGTGCTCGTCGAAGTGGCTTCCGAGGATATTGACCCTTGCTGATACACCCTATTCTCTTCCTCGCGCTTCCGCCCGCTAGGTGTCGGGGGCTGAGTTGGTGGAATGCGACATTTGGCGAGATCATCGGGATGTACAAAGTCCATGAAGCCAAGTCCAAGCGAATCCGAGAAGCTTTGGCCGGTGTAGGACAGCCACTGCTCGTTGGCAAATGTGATGCCTTCATCTTCTGTTGCGGTAAAGATGATCTGTGGGATAAGATTGGCGAGCAGTCGGTGTTTAGCCTCAGAGGCTTCAATCTCCTCCTGTCGTGCCGCTTTAAGCTCGGCAATGTGCTGATCATGGATATCCATGTAGGATCCAAGGAACTGCATGATAACCCCCCTCTTATCCTTTGACGCGACTGCCCTGGCATAAAACCACCGGTAGGCGCCATCAAATCGCTTGATCCGAACAGTCCTCGAAAATTGCTCTCCCGTCCGAACCGAATGACCCCAGGCCTTCAGATAGTCGTCTCGGTCGTCAGGATGGAGACTTCCCCAGGGATCTGCGGCGAGGTCGGTGGCTGTCTGTCCTCGATAGGAAAGATATCGACTATTCACCCAGACAATCTCGCCGGTCTGCGGCAGTGCTACAAAAACATGGGCAGGTAACGAATCCAGCATAAGCCCCTTCAATCTGTCGGATGGCGGAGGCATGTCGGCTGCTGCAGAATTCAATGAGCCAGTTCGTGAGGGAGCAGCAATGGGCGTCGGCCTGCTCGAAAGCGTAGAACTAGGCGGGAGGGATTGAAAGGTGGAGGCGAAATCAGCACCGTACGAATGCAGCATGCTGTGTCCGTGACGAGTGCCACGTCCAGTCTTTGCAGAGTCAGCCAAATGTTCTGCCGAGTTGTCACTGCCCACAACTTCCAGGGCATCTATACTGACATCCCGAGTATCTGTCTGCGCCAATCGCTTCGTTGCGGAGGTGGTCGATTCGTCGGATGAGGTACGGACTGTCTTATTATCAACAGATACAGCCGGGTCTGGGGCTTCCTGCGAGGCGGGTGGGCCGCTGAGACGGAAATTCCGCTTCTCTGACGGTGAACTGTCCTTTGACGTTGTCCTCGCCCGTGGGGTGCCTGAACCAACAAGATTCTCGTGCCTGACAGGTGCTGTCCGCTGCCTGGCGCTAAAGTATCCCTCTCCCTGCGGTGTTGCGGCTGGACTGGAGGTTGGTGGTGGCCGCTTGTCGGAGATAAGGCCAACAGATCCTTGATCCCAGCTAGGCGTCCCGAGGGGAGATCCAGTGGCGCTCTTGGATACTCCAGAGTAATCACTCGGGCTCGTCATACTTCCAGCCAGAGAGTGGTGAGGAAGCATGTCGTCCGCTGCAAGATAGGACATGCCGTCCAGGGGGCGTCCATCATGCGCAACCGCGCCAAATCCAGCTGTCTGTGGTCGTTTACGTTGCAACCCCGCCAGTTCGGTCTCGAGGTTACTATAGTGGCGACACAAGGAGAAAGTGGTAGCCATATGGGGCGCGAGATGTTCGAGGGAGTGTCGAAGGTTGGAGGGATATGGGATGACAGAGCTCAATATGGAGAGGATGGCGATAGGGGCGGGCTTATCCCTCCTGAAACTATCAGGAGTGCTGCGACCGGCTTCCTCGCCGGTGATGGAAGCATTGGCAGTAACCTCACTCTTGGCTCGAGAGTGAGACCTTTGTTCCATGAGGGTGCTGTCGAGTTTAAAAGTTCGCGTCGGTTTCGAGAGGAGAACATGGGATAAGGGGATGTGGAGCACTGTCCATGAGTTATCGACACCAATGGCCTCTGGCGGGCGTATTCCAGTGTAGTCAGCTGTGCCAGTGTCTGGGTTAAAAGAGTCTTCATCAACCATGGCGTCTGTGAAGAAGGGATTCTCCTTGGGGTCGGCTCGGACAGCGGGTGAGGGAGCTGGGGATTGTGACCATGGCGAGGGTGGCGCTTGTTCGAATTCCTCGTACTTAGGAGTTGGGGGTCGCGGTCTCTCCTCCTCCAGTCGGCCCTCCAGACGTGACGCTATCGACTTTGATCGATCGCCGCCGGAAAGGGTCTTACTTCGAGTTGATGTCCGGGAGGAGCCAGTGCCACTAAATATGGACGATAGTTTCGAGAAGGAGTCGGAACGAGGCCTGCTGGGCGTCTTTTTGCCAGAGGTATCAGAAGGGCCTTCTTTGGCAGCGGGCTTGGGCTGCTTTGACGGCTCGGCAGAGGCTTCATTGGCGAGATAGGGGTAACTTCTCGTGAGTGCAATAGCCCTTCCGCGCTCAAGGACTCGCATCACACCGCTATGGTCAATGAGGGGATCTGCCTCATAATCGAGAGCTTGGAGTACAGGCAAAACACGACCCTGTCCTTCCTTCTCCCCCATAAGCGGGGCTTCCCAGCTTGGAATTTGTTGCTCAATGGCGTCGTGCTCGTCGAGAGCCGACTTGTTAAGCTTTGCATAGTCCTGTTGGGCATCCCGAGGGATACGGCTGGCGGGGAAATTGCTTTGACTTCTTGTCAAGTACGAAGGCCGTCGAGAGTGTGCCGGTGAGCGAGCTTGGGTCCTCTCCTTGTTCTCCTCATAGGTAGTGAATGAATGTCGACTCAAGAGGCCGGGTCGGACAGCGGCTGAGCTGACGCGGAGGGTCTCGTCGGGATTCGATGCCGCAGTGTTAGACCCAGTTGCAGATCGATCATGGTCGCTGGAACTCAACATCATGCTGCTGGCCTCCCTTGCAGCCATATATCCAAGACTCAAGTCATCTTCCTTGTGTTGATTGAAAGTGGCTTTCTGACCCCACGGGACATTTTCGATGTCTGTCGAGTCAGCTGGAACAGCTAGAGTTACCCGCTCAGCTTTGTATACATCCCTCATGATTTGGACAACAGTATGCCACCAAGCATCCAGGCCAGGCTCGGCCGCCAGCATCAGAGAGATATCATACAGGTTAGGGTTGGGAAAGTCGAGGTTTTCGGGTTGAGGGGACATGACGGAAGGGTTAAAGGTGAAATTGGAGGCGGGTGTCGAGTTCCCCGAAAGGACCTTGTCGTGGGCAGCCATGCCCAAGGCCTCGAAGGAACCGAAGTTGGAGGGACGAGGGGCACCAGTCGGAGACAGGGCAGTGAAGGGTCTATGCAGGTACGAAGGCACAAAGCCGGCGGGTGCCATCCGAGGGAATGGGTAGGATGGGGTACCCGCGATGGGTCCTGGGGTGGGAGCACCTCGAACAGTAGCGCCAGACTCGGTGGACGTTGTTGTGAGGGTTGATGTCTGAAGCGGTGAACTTGACAACCCCTCCTCAGGGATGGGGGAGACCCGACTCTTGTCGTTTGGGCTCGCCATTAGGCCCCTGGCCGACAATTCGCGGCGTTCGAGGTCGCGTGCGAGCTTTTCTCGATATTCGTTGAGCTGCTGCTGTGAAGAACCTTGGCTGGGGGAGGAGGGAATAACACCAAAACCTGAACGCCGGGGGCTCGATGGGCTGGTGCCGGTGGGAACGGACAATGGTTCGGGGCTGAGAACCGGACCCTTGGCTACGGAAACGGTGCTTTCGTCAGTAGAATCTCCCGCCATGTTGTTGCTGGCGAGGGCCTGCTTCGCCGGAGCATCAAGAGGGGACGATGGGGGGTGGCTCGGGTGGCGATCCGTCGTCATTGCGTCACGCGCGGTTGGTGTTGCGGTCGCATTTGCTGTCGAGTTCGAGGTCGAGGTCGGCATCACAGATCCATCTCTAGTTGCGTTCGAGGAGGGTTTTTCGGTGAGCGAGGATGGCAACTCGATCAAGGACGAGAAGGAGCGGATCGGCAGGTCGACTTGACGCGCAGGGAACCAAGTGGAAAATATTTCGTCGCCCGTCGGCGAGTTAGGCCTCGGCATGCCTCACGGTGTGCCCTATTTCCGTCCTTTCTCTCGGCGACAGAGGAAAGGGTTGTCGAGTGTAGTCGCGTGGGAAAGCGGATATATCAAGCGAGAGTCGAAGGTCGAACAGTAGAAGAAGCTTTATCCCCCTCTGACCCCAAGCCAACAATGGCAGCGGCAACAATAGCAGCAAAGGCGAGGGTCTGAAACGACAGTGAATGTACGTGTTGTCGATCGTATGTAGGTCAGGATGGGTTGGACCCAGAGACTCGAGATGGTCGGAAGCGGTTCGGGCGACGGGGCAACGAGCAACAGAGGAGGTTTGAAGTGGAAAATTGGGGGCTCAATCACACACCGGTCCCAGAGTGTGGTGTGTCTCTCTCTCTCTCCCGCGGTCTCTTGTCTCTGGTGTCTAGGTAGGGCGGAGAATGAAAGGTGGTGGTGGTGGTGGACTGGCCCGGCCTGGCTAGCAGAGAGAGACTGGAGACCCTGGTGAAGGTGGGCGAAAGTTGGCGTGGGCTTCCTAGCACGTACATGACGGCTCCTTTCTTGTACCTCCTAGCCAAATATGGGACAGGAACTACTTGATGGTACAATATGCTTGGTCGACCCATTATTATTTACGCACAGAACGGGGGTAAAACCAACCCTGTCCGATGACGTAGGGAAAGTGTCCCTCTCCCCCCCCCGGCCAAGAAGCAAAACCTAGACAGTACGTACCTGGGAAAGAGCCCCAGATCAGGGCAGCCACGATGAGAGCATGTCACCTTGGGTCACTCACTCGCGCTTCAGGAGCAGATTTCTCACAACAACCACCGACTCAAAGCCTATCTATCTTTCTCCCTCATCCATTATCTGGTATCTCCTCTGCCTGATCCTCATTGCACCGCACGGACTTTGCAGTAACAACGGTGGTCCTAATAATAAGCAACGACAAATCAATACTATGCATTTCAAGGGATTGGCTGGTCGGTGCACCTCGCCGCAGATTACATCGAGAGACCAGTGACTGCAAAAGTGGGCGGCGGCAGGAGCATCACCATCGTCATCATCAATTATCCCTGGCAGCCCGCCAAGCCAAGCCCCAGCCGGCGTTTTCTCCGCCGAACGCTGCCATCCTACCAGCTGCACGACTCGGGTTACAGTCCGCGCACAGAAAAACTCCACTGGGGGAGCTTCCCGAACGACACATCGTCCGCCCTATTGCCAGCATCCAATCGTGTCAAATAGGCGCACAACCTCAGTACGCCCTTGTCCTTTGATGCCTCTTGTGTCTTGTGGTTGGTACTGGGCACCTACCTATCTACACTGTGCCCAGTTTCTAGTATCAGTCTCCACCGACAAGAGCAATGTTGTCGTTGCAAGGGAGTGTGCCTCTTCGACAACAGAGCCTGCAGCATTCACTTACAGCGATCGACAGCGTAGGTAAGCTCCAATTCTCCATCATTGTTCCCCTCCGCGCTCCAGATTCGGATCCGAGTTTCCAAAGCGCTTGTCGACGGAGTACGATATTCCCTCGCCTTGCCCTGCATTCACTACTACCTACTTATTAAATAGACTCACCCTGGCCCCTCCAGGGTCATTGTTCTAAAGGCATCATCACCTTGTTCCATACGGAACAGTACAAGCGCTCGAGCCACCAACGCGACCCATGTGCGTCCATGATGGCCATTTCCGAGTCGGTCCTCTGCTCTCCCTTGAGATCGCCGATCTCCCATGAACTGGCTCGGTCTCTACTCTGACGGAAACTACCAGGACAAGCAACTTCACCATCTTCTCCAGAATGAGGCTCTCCCTGCTCTTGGATCTCCTCCACCTCCACCGCAGAGGCCGCAACAGAAGATTTTGATGGGCGGGCAACCACCACCTGCAGATCGACTAGGGCGCATCGCAATTTTTGTTTTAGCCCTTCCTTTCCCCTTTTTACATATTACTATTCTTATCCAACCCGGTCGACTTTTTGCTAGGTAGGCGACCCAGTTGCCATATCACTGGATCCTGCCAGCCCGTCATGAGTTGCATCGAACTGACTCCCTCTGGCTCCCCTATTCGTCCTCGGCGCTGCCAAGCGCATCGGGCCACACTCGACGCCCAATTGACATCACACTGACTCCCTCTCCAGGGCTGGTCGCCCCCCGTTGCATCGCCATTCGTTAAACCGTCCCGCTTCACCAGAAATGACAATTGACTTTTTCTACCGGGCTTGAGCAGCCCAGCGGCCTCGCAGCCACCATCCAGCCTTTAGACGCCAGGAGAATTCCTCGTGCCTCGCGCTCACCTCTCACCGACAACCTGGACAACATGCCGCAATTTGGAGGGGACCTCGGGTGACGGAGCACATCTCACCAGTGGGGAGCCTTGCCTGGCCCTGGGGTCAGCCCTCAATTTCAAATTTCCTAGTCGACCAGATTGGGAGGCTCGGCATGCCACGCGGGCTGTGGGCAGGCGGAATGCAGCCGGAGAAGCGAGAAAAAACAATTACCACCAAGACAGCGGCAGGCTCGTTTGGTGCTTGCTAAAAACGTCGCCAGCGCAATCCGCTCCCCTGCACTGGCGAATGAATGGAACATTGCCGGGGTTATCTCTTTATGATGGACCTGAGCAACTGGATGAACCCACCCACCACTTAACTAACTCATTAGTTCATACCTGTCGTCCCGGAGGGCGTGAGACGGACCGCGACGATGGGCTTGCCAAGCGCCCAAGATAACCGCGTGGTTGAGAGTCCGTTTCCGCGACGGCCAGCGACGGCCTCTTGTTGCGGTGGTGCGAGGGGAGAAGCTCCCCCACTTGGTAGCAGCCCATCAAGCGACAGTTCCCCGTCATTAGAAGCAGGCAGACGTTTTTGATGCCAGGTTTTCTTTTCTGTTTGCACTCAGTCCCGCATAGGGCTACATATGTACGGATACTGTCCGCATCTTACGACTCGTGCGCTTGGGCGAGACGGGAGTTGACGACAAAGCTCACTCTGACGGACCCGAGATTTGTCTCCTATCTGGAATGAGTATCCCGCATTGTTTCACTACTGGCTTGTTGCCATCGTCGTGCCTGTCGTTCCCGTTGCACATCATGGCCATGTCCCACCCAACTCACTCTTTTCGACCCATTTTGCTGCTTGTCTCAGAGTCTCGTGCGCCCACCGTCGCCTGAAGCAGCAGCCGGTTTGAGAGGCGCTTTCGCATGACGTCTGCGTCTCCAGGAGGCACTCTGACGTCAAGTGGAGCGCCACCAAAGATCCGGCCGATCCAAGCTGGGGGGGTACAGTACGACCATTCCTGGCGACGACGTGTTCGACCTCCGAGGCGCGGCAGGGCGGGCGGGTGACCTGACAGAGCCTTCTCTCCCAATCTCAATGGTTCAGGGTAACCCAAGCCCGTCGAATCATGTCTGTCCGTTATAGACAAGGCCCGGGAATAGCTCCGCTCTGCAGGTCTTCCGCCGACGCCTCATTGGACCAAGCAGGGATGGCTTCCCTTTCGTCATTCTACTTCCAGCTTCTCTGGGCCTGGCGCCCCGAGTTTCCGGGTTCTTGGGCTAGGTACAGTACTCCGTATGCCGTATGCCGTTTCTTCCCCTAACAGCCTTGGCCATGTCGTCTTTGAAGCCTGGGGGAGGAACTCTGGACCAAAATGCTATAACAGGTAAGATACCCGACAAAACTTCGTATTGGTGGTGAACTTGAATGAAGTGCCGATAACCTTATTTACATACTTATTACTACGTAGTTAGGAGGTTCATTCACACACGGCCGGTACTGCGATACTGGAAGTTAGGTTTACATGTCGATACTTGGGGCCTGTGGTATTTGCCCTGGCTAGGACATATATCAAGTGAAGCGCCTGCTCGGACCCGATCCGTAGACGGCGCCGTTCGAGTCGATTCGTGATTCAGCTGGCTAACACTATGGCTACCTAGGTCTATACATATTCATTTAGCGCCAACCCACCATTGATGCTTCCCGGGAGTCGAAGATGAGTTACATCTTCTCATCTCGGTTCTCCATGGCAGGTTACCAGGGAAGCAAGTGCTGCTCTTTGGTTGGTTAAAACAAGTTCCCCAAGACGCGTTCACTCACGTGGATACTCAACTCGAGGGACTTACTAGGGGCAATCTCCACGACGGCACAACAGCACAACGGGCGAACAAGCATCCTTCCCCGGGACCCAAGACCAGAAACCTGGTTCTCGAAAGCGGGCGGGGCATGTCAAGAATCACACTAGACCGGCAGACCGGGCATGCTCCCATCGCCAACGTGGGCAGGGATACGGGACCTTGTTCTTCGATGCATTGGCGATGGCGGCCAACCTCAAGGGCCCGCAGGAATCGGAAAATACTTCTAGAATCCCGTCTTCTCTCGGCAGCAGGAAGCCCCTCTGGAGCGCTTCTCCAGCCACCTCCTCACCCTCGCTTCGCCTCGTCCGGTGGGAGCGCGCGGACGCGGACGGACGCACCGACCTTGGTGACGGTTTTACCATCCAACGCTTCGCTTCCTTGCTCGCATGCTGTTGATTCTAACCTTGCCAGGAGCTCGAGCATGTGGGTTATCGACTGACTGAACCATCACCGTGCAGCAAAAACCGGGAAGCATGAAAATCTTACGGTTCGGGGAAGCGAGCGAGGGCCAACGGATCTGACCTTGGCCTCGCTTCTTTCCCATGAGGGCTTTTCCCTCGCCGTCGTTTGGTTTCCCCCACGATCAGGAGTCACAGACCACCAGACGGCAGGTCCCTATATGCGGCTGAACCCTGCATTACGGGAACTTGGGTCACCGACTTGATTGCATGCCCGCATTGTTCCGTGAGCAAGCACCTCGACTTCCGCTTGTTCTTATCGTGGCCCCAGAGACCAAGGATTTCAAGCGTGTGGACTAGAGATGGAGCAATTGGCCATGAAACCTCATGTTTCCCCCATAGCATTCCTCAGTGAAGGAGTTGCCAATGGCTCAAGATTCAAGACACCCTCATCCGAGTAGCATACGAATGGATGGATAGAGACGATGGTTGGCTAACAACAGTAAACCAGACTACCAGCCTGAATACCATGCTACCAAGTTGTCGCATAGGACTCTGTGATGTTCTTGAGCAACCGGAGGCATAATGGAGAGACAAAGTCAGGCCTGATGGTGACACTTGAATCCAACCACTTATACCCAGGATCATACTAGGCAGATATCAAACCCAGCCAATAGTTCAAGACTCCATGTCGAATTACTTATCCATCTGTTTCTCATTTGTCATGGTGTGGGAGAAGCTTACTCTACTCAATAGGGTGGTCGGGTCCCCTTTTCCCTCTCAGCATCTCCTCGATACCGTTTTCCCTTCGTCTCGTTTTCCATTATCCTCTACCTCCCGGCCCCTGTTTTGAGGTCCTTCATGCACAAGGGGGCTTTCACTATGGCAGTGATGAAACCCTCCATAAACGAGTTTCCAGCCTTTGTGTCAGTTCCACCGCCTGGCCATCCACACGACCTTTCAATGCCCAAACAAGATCATGTATTTCCTCGGTTGATTCTAGTCTTCCCGTGTTCATAATTATCACCTCCTTGCTATTATCACATCAGTATACCAGGGAAAATCAGGGAGTGCACCTTGATAGTCATGGCTCAACTCAGCCTCGAAGGGGGTGGTATGCCCTCTCCCTTTCTCTAATGCGTGTGACGATGGTCTGGTCCGCCAACAGCCCATTGAATTCGAGAAATTCAGTGTACACTTGTCCTATATTCGGGGATGTACCTTTTGCATCTATGCTTTGTATCACGTAGTCGTGAGGAAACGTTCAGCTGGTTGTGCTATGAAAGTTACATGGATGTCGACATGTCCCATATGCCGTAAGAGCAGACTCTAGCTACCTACATCGAGACAGCCCACCATCTCATACAACTGTCCCCTTTCATATTTCAAGACGTAAATAGCCATATAGGTTGCCTCGAGACAGAGAATTGCCTGCAAATTTTACCAAGTGCCCAGGCCAAACTTGTCAACATTGATATACCTACCTATGGAGATCTGACAGACTGCCTCCACAACCACTACGATTTCCAAGAGCTGGCTTAAGCGTCAGACATGCATCGCCAAGTAGATGTTGGGCGCCAGTGACCATTTTTACTGCCTCGCAGTAAATGGTAGGTCCAGAACCCAGTGTTGTAGGTAGAGGCGGGCTACTGGGCGTGAATTTAGACCAATCTGCAAGATCCGTGTGAACTCAGCAAGCAAGTCGCGTTTCAACTCGTGTCGTGATGGTCAAGGTCTATCGAGTTTCTAGTGCTAGTGAATCATGAAAGGTATGAGAGGTAGTGTCTCTTGACCTGTAGAGAGCAAACATGACATTTACTTCGTTTCTCGCGTGGGTTTATGGAAACATGACAGGGACAAGATCAAGAGACGGCGCCTTGAGAAGTGACTACCATATAAGTAAAGCCCCCTCAGCGTACAACCTGCTGGCAGATGAGCGAAGCAAGCATCAAACACTGTTGTAATAAAGGGGGCGAGCAATCTTTTCTATTCCTTTCAACCAGATTAAACACTTTGCCAGAGCCGGGAATCATAGTGTATAGGCCATTACGCAGCCAATAATCTTCCAACGCCAAAATGAATGAATAAAAACTCCTGTCGCATTTCAACCTCTGTAGTTTCTGAGGTGAGTCCGCCCTAACCAATACTAAGGCCAATACCAACTACTATGTCTCTTCGTGTATCTCAAAGCCTCCCAATTAAGCATGGTTTGGGGCCTTGAATCCAAGCTTCTGCTTCTGGATCCGAGGCAAGACGCCGATCAGGGTTATAGCAGCCAGCAAGGTGGTAGCCCAGAGCTTGAGCTTGAGGACGTTCTTGTTGTAGTCTGTCTCGACGGCGCTGACGACGGTGGCGAGGAGCAGGGTGAAGATTACATAGCCGCTCCAGCGGTGATACTTCCAGATGGATTTGGCCTGGTGCTCGCCGCCGTAGAGCTGGGGAGTGGCCCACATGGTGAAGCCCACGACGTACTGGAGCAGCAGGACGACGGAGGTGATGACACCCAGGTAGCCGTGGGGCGAGTGGAAGTGCGGGCCGTTGTTTGCAAACTTGTTGTACTCGATGATGGTGACTCCCGCTACGAGAAGGAGGAAGGCGACCAGGTTGAGGATGGCGTGGATGCGCTGGCCGATGCGTTTCTGCTCAGCCGTGTGTGTGGGCTGCAGGCTCAGGACGGACTGAGCCAGCGTGAGGACCGCGAGGGACTGCAGCAGCGGGTGCGCCGAGAAGAGGATCAAGGGCTTGGTGAGAACGCTGGCCCAGATGAGCGCGACCAGCAGCACGATGCCGAGCTGGGCGAGGATGCCGGTGCCTAGCGAAGGAGTATTATTAGCGATGGAAGGGGATACAGTTGATGGGATGGCGATGGCCTACCGAGGACCAGATTTCTAATCATTGGAACGCCGTCTTCCTGCGTAGCATCGCCAGGTTGGCCAAGGAGCGGTTCAGTCTCGCGAGCCGCGGCGCCATCGATTTCGGCCTCCGAAGGGAATCGCTCCGGTAAACCCGTGGCACTCGCCATCTTTTTATGCCGCTGCTGCGTGCGTCCAGGGAGTGAGGTGTCGTCAACAACGTGTCCTTTTTTAACGTTTGGTGATGCTCAAGGTTCTCGGCGGGCGGGAGAGCAGGCGGAATCAGGAAAAAGTATGGGAGAGGGAGCTAGCTTATTAGAATATCGATATGTTTTACTTCGAGGCGATCTGCTGCATTGCGATTGATGGTAAGACGCGGTGTCTTGACGTAGGTGAAGGGATCAAGAACACGTCCAGATTGATTACGAGTGCAGAATGTCTCTGCACA
Organism: Fusarium illudens; assembly: GCA_013623515.1. NCBI lineage: Eukaryota > Fungi > Ascomycota > Sordariomycetes > Hypocreales > Nectriaceae > Fusarium > Fusarium illudens. Next base: position 19,528 of record JABFEX010000282.1, read on the forward strand.
AAGAGGTTCGTACCTACCTGCCTTACACATGGCTGATTACAATATCGACGTTGACGTCAATGAATGGCTATCTCGAGTCTGACCTATCAGAAGCCGCCTTTTTATAAACACTCATGAACCGCGCGGGGTAGGTCATGCTTTCTAGCGAAAAGACAGGAATTCCACCATGTCGCCTTGTGATCGCGTCAGAAAATATTCGTATCCATTCCCAAGGAATGTAAAAGAAGTGCCGAAGCTGGGGTTCGATGCGCGGGGGGAGGAGAGAGAGAGGGGAAACCAAATCTATTACTCGATCTGATCGAGCAAAAGAGCTCACCGACCTTGGCTATCGATAAGAGCTTTATCCGTCCCCCCAACCAGGACCCGCGACCAATGTCGCATCTGATTGGCTGTAGCCTCCGAGAACTCGCCGGCCAAGCCCGCCCCTCCACTCGGCCGTGGCCCGGCCGGCCGGACAATCGCCGCGAAAGGAGCTGCAAGCTGCGAAGCTGAGCCGCCGGCGGGCACCTCTGCGTCCACCGTTAGCCGTTTTTGGTCCAGACGCGTAGACGGGAATCTCTGTCGATCAGGACATTGCCGTGGCGCCCAATCGAAAGGACAGACAGGAGGAGCAGGCAACGACAGTTAGCCCATCATGAAGATTGGCCTGATTTTCCTCGTCCCGCAGCGGCAGTGGGCGCATCGGAACTGGCCGACCCAACGAGGCTAGGTGAGAGTTAAATAGATAGGGCGATCCCTCTGTTTCCCGATGAATCTCACTCCCTTCCGAGTTGTCAGAGCATCTGCATCATCAAATCATATCATCTTTATCCCACTCCCCAAGCTCACCCACCATGGCTTCCATCGCCGACGAGATCGAGTACAAGCTCGATACCGTCGAGACGCAGTCGGTTAGCCCCACCGACATTGACAAGACGTTTCGCACGACTTGCATTGGTGAGACCCTCGCAGCACGTCGTACTGCCTAATCTTCAATGCTGAACGGGAAATGTAGACCTGATCTCTAGCGCCCTCGGTGGCAAGGTCCTCGGCTTCTCAGACCAATGGTTCTGCGAAGCCGCCAACCTCTTGAACCCAAAGGCTGCCATCCGGCAGCAGGGCAAGATGGTCTTCACAGGCGCCTGGTACGACGGCTGGGAGACCCGGAGACACAACTCGGAGCCCTTTGACTGGGTCGTCATCAGGCTGGGCGTCGCCTCGGGCACCATTGAGGGCATCGAGGTCGACACGGCCTACTTCAACGGCAACCACGCCCCCGCCATCTCGGTCGAGGGATGCTTCAGCCAGGACGACGACGAGGTTGCGTCGTGGAAGGGCGGCCGGGGCAAGTGGGAAACCATCCTCGGCGTGCAAGAGTGCGGCCCCTCGCAGAGGTTCTGCTGGAAGCTCAAGACGCCCGCGCAGAAGCAGTACACCCACGTGAGGCTCAACATGTACCCCGACGGCGGCATTGCGCGGTTCCGCCTCTTCGGGCACGCGGTCCCCGTCTTCCCCGACGACAAGGACGCCGTCTTCGACCTCGCGGCGGCCCAGAACGGCGGCCTCGCCGTGTCGTGTAGCGACCAGCACTTTGGTAACAAGGACAACCTGCTCCTCCCGGGCCGCGGCAGCGACATGGGCGACGGCTGGGAGACGGCTCGGTCGCGGGCCAAGGGCCACACCGACTTTGCCATCATCAAGCTCGGCGCGCCCGGCTACGTCGAGAGGTTCGTGGTGGACACGGCGCACTTCCGGGGCAACTATCCGCAAAAGGTGGCCATCGAGGGCTGCGAGTGGACGGGACACGGAGATCCCGTGGCCGACGCCGTGGCCTGGCGGGAGTTTGTGCCTGCGAGCAAGACGGGCCCGGATCAGGAGCACGAGTTTGCGAGCGCCGACAAGGAGAAGGGGGGCCTGGTGACCCATGTCAAGCTTATCATGATCCCCGACGGCGGAGTGAAGCGATTGCGTGCATTTGGCAAGCGAGCTGTCTAGGGTACATGTCCATACCTCGAGGCAGGAGCACAACTTGTATAGAGATCAATGCAAACCACGTTAAATAAGAGTCAATGATGAAAGAGCATATTCCAGCGTCCTTCAGTGGGTAAGATGATGGGGCACCGTCTGTGGCTGTGCCGAGCTCAATGGAGCGATTGCCCCCGGGACGGATGACGGTTTCTCCAGGAGTCCAGAGCTACCTTGGTACCTACGCCCTCCTCCGGGCATCCATGGAAGTTAGGTCATCAGGGACAAGTGGGTAGGTTGCCCTCCACGACACCTCGCACGATATCAACACAACCACAGACAACTAGGCAAGCAGGCATCCGTTCGCAGCGCCCAACGACATCTGCCCAACAGCGGCAACTTGATCCAAACACACAGCGCAAACTCGTCCAGATACCGTATGCGAAATTGAAAATTCGAAGCGACTCTTCCCCCTCCCTCCCAGCCAAATTCCCATGAGCCATCTGCGGCATCTGGCTCTGCCCCTCCCTCCGCCATGGATCTAGGGGACTCTCTCGGCCCCGACGGCCTGCCCGACAACAAGGCCGTAGCCCTCCCCTCCGACCTCCCCACGTCCCTCGACGACAGGCGACATGTGCCCAACGAGCATCTCGTCTCCGAGACCGAGATGTACGATGGCTGGCAAGGTCCGTCGCATCGCCACCCGCGCACCTGACTGACCTGCGCTCGCTCCTTGTGTGCCCAACCACAGTCACTGACGACGCCGCAACAGGCCAGTCCCAGTTCCTCACCACGCCAGCCCTGGCGAAGCCCCTCAACTTTGGAAACCTGTCGCTCAACGACCCCGACTACGACGACAATGTCACAAAGGGGCCCAAGGACAGCGACACGCGACTCATGGAGATGCTGGCCGCCCAGGCCGCCCACCAGTCCGGCCCGGCCTTTGAAGATGAGGACCAGATTGTGAATGACGAAAAGATATCAGACTCTGAGAAGAAGGAGAAGCTCCAAAAAGCCCTCAACATGGCCGCCAGCAACGGCGACGTCGAGAGGATCGGGAGGCTCTTGAATGGCAGGGCGAAGCAGTATCTCGACATAAACGCCGAGGATGAAGACGGAACACCGCCGCTCATCTATGCGAGCTGCTTTGTTGGTATTCTCGGCCACACTGGGCCTCAGGTCGCTGACATGATGAACAGGGTCACGAGCCCGTAGTGCAGGCGCTGATACAGGCCGGCGCCGACGTCAACAAGCAAGACCGCAATCAATGGACAGCTCTCATGTGGGCCATGACGAACCGACACAAGGGAATTGCGAAACTCCTCCTCGACAACAAGGCCTCCTCGGACCAAAAGACGTCATCGGGGCGAACAGCATTCGACTTTGTTCCCCCGGACAGTGAGATGTCGTATTACCTCCACGACAATGGCTACAACATCGGAAGCGCGGGCGTCACAGATGACTTTTACAGCCCTGGCTTCACACAGGATCGGTTCGAGGAAGAGATGGCAGAGAACGAGATGCGAAGGCGGCTGATGATGGAGAGTGCCCGGGACCTCGAGGTCGACCTGGGAAACGTGGGCATGGATGATCAGCCCGAGGTGAGAATTGCCTTGTGCGCACATTGTCTGCTTGAATCTTGTTGACCAAAATCCTTTAGCCCGTCGAGGAGTTTGAAGAGGAACAGCAGGAGTTCGACTGGAACCGCTGCCTCCACGACCAGATGTTCGTCTTCCAGGAGCACGAACTTGACCGGATACTTGACATAATCATCACCAAGATGACGCCTCAGAGATCGCCATCACAAAAACCCGTCCCGGCGAATATGATCTTCCTGAGCGCGCGATATGCCCACTACCATTCGAGCCCAGAGCTGCTTGAGCGGCTCCTGGTCTCGGCCATGGACTACATCAACGACGTCGTCGAGAGGTGTCAGTGGGATATGACCATCCTAGCATTCTGGATCTCAAACGCTACTCTCCTGCTCCACTACCTCAAAAAGGACGCTGGCCTCTTCCATGCGACGGCCGAGTTCCAGGCTCAGCTCGCTGAGCTCATCAACGAGATCTTCATCCTCATCGTGCGAGACGCTGAGCGACGTCTGGACAAGGTATTGGACGTGGCTATGCTGGATCACGAAACCATTCCCGGATTCGAAGACATCACATTCCAGAACGAGTGGAAGCTGTTCAAGCGAAAGGCTCAGGTCAAGGAAGAGCCTATCGAGAAGCGCTTCCGGCCTCCCTCGCCCAAGCAGCGGGCGAAGCCAGCTCCGCGAAACGTTACCTCTCTCCTCTCCTCGACTCTCTTCGTGCTCGACCTTTATGACATTCACTCGGTCATCTCGGCCCAAATCATCTCGCAGCTGCTCTACTGGATCGGAGCAGAGCTCTTCAACCGCATCATGTCGAACCGCAAGTATCTGGCCAGAACAAAGGCCATGCAGATCCGCATGAATATTTCAATATTGGAGGATTGGGCACGGACAAATAACAGGCAGGCAGACCACTACGAGGGAGCCGACATACGTTTGTCTGGAGAGACGACGATTGACGCAGCCCGGAGACACTTGGCACCGGTGATCCAGCTGCTGCAGTGGCTGCAGTGCTTCTCGTCGCTCGACGCCGACGACCTGGAGGCGCTGGTGGGTACACTCCAGCAGCTCAAGAGGCTCAGCCCACAACAGCTCATCCATGCAGCCAATCACTACAGACCAGAGGTGGGTGAAAAGGGGTTGCCCAAGAGCGCCATGAAGTATCTCATCGGCATCCAAAAGGAGGCAGCACTTAAGCGAGAGCGGCGACGCAGTGGAATGGCGTCACCGCAGCAGCGGTCGGGCCAGGACAGCAGCCCGGTGACACCCGTTAGGAATCGGTCAAACGGCAATCACCTCGAGACTCCTGGGAGCGCCGTGAGCCCTCCCGAGGATGAATGGGACGACGACGACGACGACGCGCCCGAGCATCTGCTCCTAGATCCCGCCCTGATGCTGCCCTTTACGTTGCCCTCGGTGTCCGACATGCTCGTGACATATGGCGCTGGATTCGGAGGAGTGAACCGTGAGCGGGAGCGCAAGTACATTCCAACGGTGCCGCCCGAGTTTCTGGAAAAGCTGGAGGTGAGCGGGGGCGCTCGTAAGGGACCCATGTTTGGAGAATCGGATTGGGAGAATGAGGAAGTTTGAAAAGAAGACATGGGCCGCGGTCATTATACGCTCAAGGGGGCTATCCGGCGAGACGCTCGAGCATACCAAGGGGAGGACCGCCGGCGGTCTACTGGACTGCACCAAGGGAGAGTACCTAGGCACTGTTGCTCGACACCGAGTCGAGACAGGAGAAGCAAAAGAGCAGGGTCTACGAAGCAGAAACCCCCACACGGGCCAGCGTGCGAGTACCAGGACCCCCGGCGGTTCGATTCGATGAGGTTGAAAATTTGCGATGCAAGCTGCAAGGGACAAAGGAGCGTTGGCAGCGGGGAGAAGCTTGGCTAGCCACGGAGCCCAAGGTGGCGGGCGGCACACCACACACACATATGGTCATATGCGTCCGTATGGTCGAGGTGGCCAGAACCACGGGGGGGACGAGAGCGCCAATATCCGGGGGGTGAAAGGGCATTGGACAGAACGGCTGGGAAGGACAGGCATGGCAGACGAGAGAAGAGGGAGAAGAGGCGTGGTAGAGTTAGCGCGAGATTGTATAGCTCGGCTCAGGCGTATGGAGTTGTCGAGGTGGAAATCTGAAAATCCCCATGTTTCAATTGCCCGTTTTCGTCCCGTGTCGCAAGGCATTGGCAAGCCAAGCTGGCGCCTTGGCTCTGTCTTGAGCCGTGATACTATTCCTAGGTGCTTCTAGCTTGTACAGCTAGGCCAAGCTCGAGGCGTGAAGGAGTCGACGCACGCAGCAATTGAGCGGCGACCTCTGGAGCAGGTCAAGCTCAGTGGGCCTGGGATACCCTAGCAAGGGTCGCGTATCCACCAGAAGGACGCGGTGTCGACTAGTTGCTGCATGCACTCAACTGTTGGCACACTGTGGACAGTTAGGAGACAACTTTTCTCTCTGTCTCCCCCTTGCCCCGTGTCCCAACGGCCGTGGTGCAGATGTACTAGTTTTCTGTTCCCGCAGCGTGCCATTGTGCGTTGTTCGTGCCCTACATTTGTACACACAAGGGCAGCCGATGCACTGGTCTCCCCCGGTCCATGCCAGCCAGACCTGATCCGTCTGTTTCCTGGGGGGGGAGGGGAGAAGCAATAGAAGGACAGAAGGAATATCTCACCGCCGCACTCTCCCATGCCGTCCCGACTCCGGACACTGAGGTCTCCACTCCCACGCGATGGTCAGAGGGAGACGAACGCGGAGGAGGATGCAAAAAGGGTGAGGCAGCAGGGGGAGGCTCAACGGGCTGGGCTCCGGGTGGATGTCGGGATGAGTTGGCACACCAGGGCCGGGGGCGGAAGGGAGGGTCCCGGCATGGGCCATGGCCTGTGGGAAACGTGGACTACGGGAGCCCAACGGAGGGAGACTGAGAAGCAGCATGGGTGGCCACGCGAGAAGTGGCCGGCCGCGGGTTTTCTCCATCCTTCTGATTTTTGTGCTCTCTCCCTGTGGCTCTCTTGTGGTAGACCGACCAGTCATGGATGGGGCCCGGTTCCAAGACGAGCCTTTGCTCCTTGGTGGTTTCCTTCATTTCGTCCGTTTCATTGTCTTTTCGGTCCTCTCCGTCTACTACGTATACCTGAGCTGACCAGGGCAGACGACGATCCCGGTTCGGATCCTAGCAGGGAAGGTTCGCTAGGTTCGGGAGACGGGTAGATCAACCAGGGCAATAAGCGGATGCTCACCAACCATCACCACGTCCCGTCATGGGAATGGCTGAGACAGGCAGGCATGCAAGGCCAGACTGCCCGTGTCTCTCGGCTGGCTCTGCCGGGGTCAAATCTCTCTGATCTGACATCAATGAAAGAAGGAAAGAAAGAGAGTTCAGGTCCATTGAGCACTGCAGCAAGTGGGAGCAGGCCTTTTAGGTTTGCTCGAGGTGGGCGCTGATCAAAGTGATACATGATTAGAGCAGCTAGTTAGGGGGGTATCGTTGAGAACAAAGGGGGATTAATTAGTGAGGGGGACACAATAGAAGCTTTTGTTTCGAGATTGAGAAAGTGACAAGACGATGACGGACTCTAGCATTCAGATCGGTCCGAGGAGAGGCATGTCGAAGCAGCCACAAAGAGCCAGGACGCAGTCAGCATCGCGCCTCAACATGGCAAGACGCGGCGCGGCGCAGGATGACGGACGGCTCGGTGATGAATCACGTCTCGGGAAAAACAGAGTTTGTTCCGGGTCGTATTGTCCAAGATTCAGGTCTCCCAGGCAGAATCCGGACCTGATAGAACCTGTTTCAATGGTGGCGGGAGCGTTATCCCAAGTCCCCGAGCAGGGCTTGAAGAAAGTCAGCCAGTCGACTCAGGATGACAGACTTTGCTGAGTCGTATCGTATTGCGTGGTTTTTCGAGAGGCTGCTTTTAGTAAGCCAGCCCGAGCCGCAAGGCAGGCAGGCAGGCAGGTAAACTTTCTGTATGGTGAGCTGGCTGATGATGGGTGCTGGCCGGTGAGCATGGTTGAATGGTTGCAAGCCGGGCGGGATTGAGAGAGTCTAGAAGGATTTGTTTTGAATAAGGGGCCTGGATCGGGGAAATGCGCGCAAACAATGCGAGCGTGGTGAGATGGCAATCCAGTCCAGCTCAGCCCAGCCCGGCCCAACCCAGCACTGTTTTTGATTATCGTGATGCTGGTTGGTGTCTCATGGCCGGGTGTCCCTGAGCCCTGCCCGGGCTGCCCTGAGGTGTCCTGTCTCTGCCTGTGCCCGTGTCTGCGCCTGTCTTGGTCTTGGTTGTCCTGGTTTGGGTTGGGTCGCGGGTACCTTGCAGACCCATGCCATCCATGCCTTGGCTCCCCTGCCTGCGTGGCCCGCCCTGCCCTACGTGGTCGAAAAGAGGCATGGCTCTATCGTCCAGAACCCCTGTCGGCATCTGGGATGGTCCACACATTAGCGATTGACTGAGTGTGATAGGTCACAAAACTCTCCCAGACCCGTCCTGTCCACCACTCATAGGCCGTTGTGCGTGACGGCAAGACTTGTCAACTTGTCAAAGAACAGGCTTCTGCGACCGGTCTGGCTTGGCCTTGGATGACCAAGCCAAGGCCGGGGAGCCCTAGGGTCGAGGCGGGCATTCAAGCTCCACTCTGGTTGGCTTCGAGAGATTCTTTCTTCTTGTCTTTGTCCTCGTCGTGGTCATCCCTTGCAGCTTGGAATGCAACAAGCTTTGGCAAAGGCCTGGCTGACTGACACTGAGGAGTAACGGTGTGTGTCTCACCAGATCCGATTGAGAAGAGAAAAAGGAAACAGGACGGAAAATCCCCCCGTCATCTGAAAGCCTCCTAACTCTATCCGTCCGGGGAACGGATGGAGGCAGCCTGGGGGAAGGCTATCGACTGGTCCGGCTCCTCACATGCTTTTTCGTTGGATGGACTGAACGTTACCGGCGGCGCTCTCCCGCACCTAAACAGCCTTCTTAGCTGCATTATTGCGCAGGAAGGGTTGCAATGCGTTTGGCCTGTGGTATGCCTCACGTATATTGTTCGAGGGATCCGTGATGAATGGGTGAATGAATGCCCACTGAGAGGCCAGAGGTACCTGAACCCAAATCTGGCCTGACCTTGGCCCCGGTCCTGGTGTGTGCGCCTGATGCATCAGGTACAGTAACAAGACCAAGACCGTATGTACGTGCGTGCGTGACGAGACGTTGATGTGTTGTTAGGCGTCCTTCCCTCGGCCAGCATCGTCGTCGTCGTCGTCGAGGAGGAGGAGGAGCCCTGCCTGGTTGGCCTAGTGCGAGTGCGGGTTGCGGTGTGGGTAGCGGCCATCCAGATCGAGCGAGAGGGTTTTCACCGTCTCGCCGCCTCGTGCGTCTTTTGCATCCTCGCTTCCACTTCCGATCCTGCTGGCCTGGTCCACCTCCACCGACTGGATCTATGGAGTAACGGGGACGTGCCTCGACCAACGGGAGGGCGGTGGATGATGTGGCTGTCGCTGGATGGGTAAAAAATCATGTCGGTTTTTTTTCTCAGTCTGCGTTTGACCGGCCTCCTCGGTCACTTGCTGGCTGGCTGGCTGGCCCTGGACGAAAATCCCGAGCTAAAAAAGCTGTATGTAGTAGATGCGTGTGCGTGTGTGCGTTGTGTGTATATGTATAAGGAACGCACGGCGACCGCGCGCTTTGAATCGCCCGTCTTCTTGAGTCTCAACCCGTGCCTTCCTCTTCAACCTCGACCCGGCCCTCACTCACCTTCCCGTCGGCCTCAGACCTCCAGATCCCGTGTCTCTCGCTTCCCATCTGCATCCTGGAAAGCAATTAAGCGGCCGAGTGTTCGGTATCGTTCAATGTTGTGTCCGCCTTTCGACTCACCACCACCACCATCGACCAATTCTTGGCTGTCGCTCTGCATGCCCAGCACGCCTGAACCTTTGCACGGCTCCTTCGCTTGTTCGAATCTGCGAGATTGCCCTGTCTCATCACATTCAGCCAAAGTCTAAGACTTGGGGACTTTGCCCTTGGTCGTGCGCCTCTGAGGCTGCCAGCTTGGGACCCCAGCGAATTCCGAGAGTCGAGAGTCTCAGTCTAGAGGGGGTTTTTCTTCTCCCTTGACAAGGCGTCATCGACGTCAGAGACACTCGAAGCCTCTCCCTTGGATTCCTTCTTGGTTCCCGAACGCCTGATCCAGAGAACGACCCGCGCCGTTGTTCCTCTATAACATCCGTTGGTGGCCCTCCCCCCCTTTGTCCAGGCTCCTCTCCTGGTCTTTCCGCCCCAGCTCCTTCACTTACCCCGAGCTTCGGGCGTTGGTGTTTGTGCTTCCCGGCATTAATTAGCATTGCTCCCTTGCATCTGCTTCTCTCACTCGACCTCCCTGCCGGAGTCTCACTGACAAACATCACACAATAAGAAAAAAGGTTGCCGCCTCGTCGACGACCGACAGCCACACACAGACACTTGGTGCGGGTGACTCGATCTCTACCTCAATAGCGCCATTTGTCAAACTCGACCAAAGAAACGCCATGTTGCCGCCCAAATTTGGAAATGCGCGGTACCCCACGGAGCGCCGAGCCAGCTTGAGATACGACGTGAGCCTAGTGGCCCTGCGATACGAGAAGACTGTCCCGGCAGAGCCTCCGATTCCAATCATCTCGCGGAATCCCGCCCGGCCCGCGCGTCGGCCTTCATCTTCGTCGGCCTCGTCCCACAGCTCCTACCACAGCTCCTACCACCGTCCCGTCGTTGTTCCGCCTCCGGGCAGCATCGCTCCGCCGACCGAGGAGCACCCGGCTCTGCGAGGTACTGCTTCATCTTCACCGTCTCCCCGAACATCCCCCGTCTCGGCGTCGGAGGAGTGGAAGCGAGACTCGGGAGTTGCCAGGGCTAACTCTACCTCGACCATCCACGAGGAGGCGGACGAGGACGAATTCGTGAACTCGATGTGCGAGCAGGCTTGTGGGAGCGTCCCTATGGTGCCATCCTCCGTCTCGTCTCTGGCGTCGTCCGTTGTGTCGCGGCCCGGTACGACGGTGCAGCACATGGATGATCCATTCGTGGACGAGAATAGCATCACCGCTCCGCTAGAATCGGTGTCCAGCGGCGCATCATCTGTCGTGTCCAACGCTGGGTGCACCACGCCGCCTCCTCCACCGCCGGCGTCCCACTCGCATCCTGCAACATCCACTCGAGCCAGCAGGGCTATTCCCATCCCCATTCCGTTCTCCAAGTCAGCCAAAATCCCTTCTTCCCCGTCCTGCCCTGCCGCCGCCTCGAGCTCCTATTCTCATCCTCCTCCTCCTCCCCCTTCGTCTTCGTCCTCTCCGCGTTCCTCTTTTTCTACTTCTCCCCGCAAATTCGTCAAGAGCCTTGGTCTGCGGTCGGGGCCACGTCTTGGCAAGAAGAGCCTGTCCCAGATGCTCAGCACGCCAATGCAGCCCCTGTGGCGGGGCTCATCCCCCCCAGCCTCGAGCACTTCCAGCGCCTCGAGCACCCCAACCGGCACCACCACCTCCACCGCCACCGCTGCCCCTGGCACTACGGCCAGCGCTACCGCCAACGCTACAGCCACTGCTACCACTATGGCTGGGCCCAAGCAGGCGCTATCGTGGTCCCCCAAGGGCTCTTCCCGTTTTTGGCACAGGTCCCGGTCCTCCACTAATAGCACTACCACCTCGGCGGGGACCATTTCATCTGATTGCGATCTCCCCTTCGTCCCCCTCGACGTCTCCATCCCCTGCGATAGCCTCCTTGATGATGGCTTCATGAACTCTGTCACCTTCTCCAACCGCGGTAGCATCATGTTTGGTGCTCAAGATATCGTCGCCCTCGACGGCGCTGCCGACCTGCAGGACACAAAGTCACTTGACCCCTCGCCTACGACCACAAAAATCAACGACAACGATGGACGCGCCACTCCCACAACACCAATCGCTCCCTCGCTCACTGCTCCTACCACGCCGACACGGGTGGCCACTCCCACAACGCCCGTGTCGCACTCTCTTCCTCGACCCAGCGACGAGTCCAACGACATGAATAAATCGGATAGGAGGGTTTCCCCTCAGGGCCAGATGTCGCCCCCCGACATTCGCGTCTTGGCCGCCGACGTGGAGAAGGAATCTCAAAAGGTGAGATCGCTCTATACTGTTGGCGATGGTTCCCGCGGCGAGCCTGGCAAGAGGCGCTCGTACTGCGAGCGTCTTGAGCCGACTCCCGAGGTCCCGTCCGAGGAGAATGAACTTGACCCGTATGGTTTTCCTTTGACGTCCCGAATTTGTTCATCTCGGAATGTAGTGTATGCTAACTCGCCTCCCCATTGTCTAGTGTTCGCGGTCGCCTTTCTCCAGCCTGGCAAATGCCCGCGTCTGGAAGTACTTTTTCCCCGCGCTTTGAGTCGGCCACCGGACTCGAGGATTGGGATGATCTCGAGGGCGCCCACGTTGACCGATACGGATTCATCACTCTGCCGCCACCACCAGGCTCAAGAGTCGGCACCCCGACAGAGACCAGATCTGCATCCGGCTCGCCTAGGAGACGCAACGTGTTACTGAAGCGAGATGCATATGGCTTCTCGTCACCCCTCAGCGGTCGGCGTACCCCAACTAGGAAGGTCTCTGCCAGGTCGCTCAACACACAAACATCCGAACTATCGCTGTCAACGTCGCTTCGGTCGTCCCGATCCGTCATACGCCAGGCCAGCAACCTGTTGCCCCATAACCGCGACAGGCGCTGGATGGACGAGGCGGGGGACATGCTCAACCAAACGCCAAGCCTCCAAGATATTGTCGACGAGATTCAGGCCGAGAAGTTGACGGAGGTGATGAAGCGCAAGGAATGGGAGAGGTCTGAAAAATGGAGGAGAATGGCCAAGGTTGTCCGCAAAGGCAGCGAAGGCCAAGGCATGGAGTTTGAGTTTGACGCCAAGAACCCGAAACTCATCGAGAGAACGTGGAAGGGTATCCCCGATCGATGGCGGGGAGCGGCGTGGTGGTCCTTCATGGCCACCAGCGCCAGGGAACACCAAGATTTGACGGCCGAGGATAGGATCGTGGCCGAGTTTCATCGGCTGCAGCTGCGGAGCTCGCCTGACGATGTCCAGATTGACCTGGACGTGCCTCGGACAATCAGCCGCCATATCATGTTTCGACGGCGTTACCGAGGCGGTCAACGATTGCTATTCCGTGTCCTTCACGCCATCTCGATATACTTCCCCGAGACTGGCTACGTACAGGGCATGGCGTCGCTGGCGGCGACGCTGCTGTGCTACTTTGACGAGGAGAAGTGCTTTGTCATGCTGGTGCGAATGTGGCAGCTGCGTGGACTTGCAAGTCTCTATCGTCCTGGTTTCGAGGAGCTCATGGCTGCGATGAACGACTTCAGTACCAACTGGCTTAACAAGGAAGTCGCAAGCAAGCTGGTGAGTCTATTGCTCCTTGATGACGCCATTGGCCGGCACTAACCGATGATTTCAGGTCGAGCTCTGCATCGATACCACAGCATATGGTACGCGCTGGTACCTTACTCTATTTAACCTTTCCGTCCCCTTTCCAGCGCAGCTACGAGTTTGGGATGTCTTTCTCCTATTGGGCGACGACACGTCTGCATCAAGCGACTCGGCGGCGCCCCGAAAACCCGGGACCAATCCTCCCTCATCAGGCGAATACGATGTCTTGCACGCTACAAGTGCGGCATTGGCCCAAGCCTTGCGGGAGGTTCTGCTAGACGCGGAATTCGATAACGCCATGAAGGCGTTGACGTCATCTATACCCATCAAGGATGAAGACCTTCTCATGAAAGTGGTCAAGGCGGAATACAAACAACACCACGGCAAAAAGAAGGCTTAGCTAGCCTTGCTGCCATGACTCTTGGTCCAACGAGGACTCTCCCCTTTGTCACAACTCTTCCCTTTGTCATTTGAGCTTCATTCCCTTTGTACATTGCACGGAGCGGTGTCACGATACCCAGCAGGGTGCTTTTTTGTCTGCTTTGCGAGCCGCTCGATACCCCCGCTCGATACCCCCCCCCCCACTCAAGCTACGGCCTCTGAGGAACCACATGCCTAGACGAGGCCCAACCTTTCCTTTGTCTGCTGGTCCATGACATGAGACGTCATGGACGCAGAACAAGAAGACGGAGTTTTCTGTTTTGGTGGTCGATAGCGTTTGGAGCCACGGAAGCTAATTCTATATACCCCCTCCTGGCACTGCTTGCTTTGTTGTTGTCTGCTTTGAGGGTTATGAGGCTTGGGATGGGACTGGATGGGATGGGATGAGATGATACATGGACACGTCGACGCATGCATCAATGTGCGTCGGAAGGGATTCAAGAGATGCATGATCAGTAGTTGGGGGAATAAGAGTGAGGGGCAGGGAGGTTGCGAAACGAGATACGAGGAAGACGGGGCGATGGCGGGCTGGAGCTTGATGTACGCCCAGCGCCTGCTCTATCTATCTATCCTATTGGAGAAAATACAGCACAGTACAGCACAAGCCATGAGCCTTTGGAGCTGTGGCTTGTCTCATCATTTTGTCTCATTCTGTCTCATCATATCATCATGCTGGTCGTCTCTTTTGGTGACATGGCTCTCAGCCTTTTCTGCAGGACGGTAGCATCGACCAAGGCAATCGACTCGAGGCGAGGGGCGCCAATCTTTGATGCATGCACATTAACACGCTCGCTAATCAATAACAACAACAAAGCCGCAGGCAGACCTCGCTTCCTTTGGCTGGGATTGCAGCAGGTAGGCAAAAGCCCGAAGCGAGAAGGGGGTGGGAGGGTGTAGAGAGAGAAAAGGGAGAAGAGAGAGTCTGTGCTCTCTCCCGCCCACCCATCATCGTCGCCTGCTCCCCTGCCTGCCGTGACGATTACCGCTTTTGGTCTTTACCTCCGAGGCATCCCGGGGCCGGAGCCGGGCCCGGGGAACACGGAGCCCAGCAGGTCGGAAGCGGGCTCGGCGAAGTGGGGGTTGCATGAGAGCATTGTTCCGGCTCACCTGACATGACCAAGTATTATTTTATCCAAGATATGAATGAAGAAAAGAAAAGTGATGATCTTTGTCCCCTGCAACCATTTTTTTCTGTTGAGTAGCCTACATCCTCTTTAAAGCCATCTCCCGAAGGAGGGGCGTGTGTGTGTGTGTGAGAGAGAGATACCAGCATATGCAATGCAACGGCTTGGCGATGGACGATGGGGGCGATATGTGACCAAAACACACACACTCATGGAAGAAAAAAAAGGGCGGGAATGACGATAACTGGATATGCAATAGTTGGGCCATGTTATAGCAATACCACTTTTTTTCTTTCTCCCCTCTCTTTTCCACACCCCTTCCTTTTCACTGTATCAGATCATCAGGGCATCTCTCGTCACATCTCACGCGCAGCAGAAGTATTAAGCATTCCCCTCTCGCCTACGCAAGCCACCAGGTTCTCCTCGGCCGAAACTGAAAATGGGGCGGCGAGAAAGCAAAAAAAAAGAAGAAAAAAACAGGGTCTGAAACAGCTTCACTCCGCCCCCAAGGTGTGTGTGTGTGTGTGTGTGTAGGTGTGTAGGTCACTCACCCTTTTCGGGGAGGGCTGAGGAAGTGTGGCTGGGCTTCTTTCGTATTCTTTTTCCCATCTCGCGTGGCTTTGCTCAATGTGGTTGCAGTTGCAAAAGTGGCATCTAGATTTCAGGACTAGTTGGCTCCAGCAGATAAGTTTGACTTTTCCCCCTGATTACGAATCTGTGGCTTCTCTCGCATTGCCGACGGCCATGAAACATTGCTCGGCAGTCGTCGAATCCGATAGCCCTCTTTGCCATGTGCTGCTGCTGCTCTAGGGACTGGTTTGAGAACCACCAAACCAAACATCACCAGCCAACTCTCTTATTCTCTAGCTCGACTTTAACTTGCTCCAGTCTATTCGTCAGTCGGCCCAACCATCCAAAGACACTCAACATTTATGCCTTGAATATTGTCATGCATTCCTCGAAGCCGCGAAACTTCATCGTCCTACCTAGGCCATGCCCGTAGTGTATCTATAATGCCCATATGATCCATGTCCATCGTCCCCTTCTTCCATGCCCTTTCCATGCTCGAGATCCTTGAAAAAAATAAATACTCGTATAATCCGAACCAAGACTCCTTCCTCCGCCATGTTGTGTTGACATGAATCCATGAAAGAACTCCGCTTCGTTTGAGTCCGTCCACCCATTCTTTGACCTCCCTTGTTTTCCTATAGCCTTTCCATTCCGTTTCTTTTCTTTCGTTTCCTTCCCACAAAGGTTATGCCGGCAGAAAAATGTGATTAAAATATGTAGTTAGTTCCTAGAGCTGCGTCTTGAACCTCTAGCAATAATAAAACAGAGTCAAGAACCCATTGTTCAGACTCGGAATCGAAGTTTGATGGTGGTGGTAGTAGCAGTAGTCGTAGTAGTGGTGGGGGAGAAAGCGCTTGCCGGGCTATAATTGAACGTAAAAAAACCAGTCCACGAGTTCCAGTGGTCGGTCTGGAATGTTGTTGTGTTGCTCTTCATTCCAGTCGTCGTGGTGGACCCAGGTGGGTGGGTGGGTTGCCGAACACATAACACCGCAACTCCCCAGGCGTCGTGAATGATACGCATGGCCATCTCGTGATTAAACAACCGTCGAGTAAATGTTAGTCGAGATTTCGGCTCCAACTGCTGCAAAAAGAAATCATGTTGGCGCGTGGCGCGCAAGCCTCAGTAAGGGTCGATCGACAGGCACGCGTCAAAAGGAAATTAATCACCCTTGCGCTCCCGCGCCCTCCCCTGTGCCTTCGCGCCTCGACGTTTCCTCAGCAGCACCAGCATGTGCCCTTGTCTCAACCGGAGTCGCTCGTCGTTGATGCCCATGTTCGACCTCCTCCCCAAGACGAGGGATACCCGAGTGCTGTGAGAGTGGTCGGGGCTCCTCCGAGAGCAGAGACGATACCGATTGCTTCTGCGGTTCGATGCGTTCGCTTCCCAGTCGGTCTTGCGAGGGCCCCGGTGAGCTACGTATCGGCGACATTCGGCGGAGCGGTCCTCCAAAGCTCTCTCTTCGGGATCGTCCTGGGCCTGCGGTTCGAAAGGGCGACATATCGCTCCTCTGCCGTGCATGTCCCCGTCTTCCCCCTCGAGATGCCGGATTTACAAAGCTGCTCTGAGAAAAGGGGGGCGGGGATCGGAGTCGTTGCTCGCTGCGGGTGGGAGATGTAGCAGGTTGGTGCTGCCCCGTGGCCTTGCGCTTTCTGGGAGTCTCCCCTATGGTCACAGAAGCTGCGTTAGTCTACAGAGAATCTCGCTTCCTCTTAGTCTTTGACGAACCGGAAGGGCTTCCGGGTCGGTTCGAGCCGCCGCTGGCTTGCGATGTTGGCGGTTGCCAGTGATGGAAGTATATCGAGGGGCTCGACTGAGACTCGTGCTGCTGCTGCTGCTGTTGAGCTTGGTGCATGTGCGGATGCGAGTGCATCCCAGGAGGAGGGCCGTGTGTGGGCTGGGGGATGTTTGTGTTGAGGCTCGGCAGTGCCCCCATGGGCGGCCTTCCTATAACACCGCTCACCGTCTGGCCCCTCGGCCTCGATGGTGACCCTGGATACCCATATCCAGCGGCCGATGGCGCCGGCGCCTGAGGGAGGCCGTGATGCTGGGCATGGGCTTGTGCCTGGGCGTGCGCCTGGGATTCTCGGTGGTGCTCGGGAGAAACGGGCCACCCAGCAGGCATGATCTGAGGTCGGGGAACCTGCGAGAGCGTCATAAACTGCTGGGCCCAGTCCAGAGCAGCCTGTGGCGGAACACCTCCGCTGGCCATCCCGGTAAAGACGAGCGGGACCATTGGTGGAGGGATGCCTCCTGAGAGAGAGGTCCTCAGCATGTCCATCTCGACTTTTCGTTGCTCCAGGCGTAGACTCTCTTGCCTCGTCCGCTCCTCCTCCTGCCTTCTCTTGTCCTCCTCAGCCCTCGCCTGCAACCAATGCTTCATGGAATCCTCGGCCCCTTGCCATTGCTGAGGCGGAGCGGGCAGCTGGCCCCAGGTATCCCTCTGCTGGTGACTTGGAGGAGGCAGCGCGGGAGGTGGCGGGGGTGGAGGTGGAGGAGGTGCATGATGCGGTAGAGGAGCAACACCGGTCGGAGGCTGCTGG